>SOPF01024013.1:0-15865 GCA_012979155.1 Hypericum perforatum | reverse complement strand
GTGTAACCAACTATTAATCATGACATTTCTAAATCTTAACCAAGTTTCAATCCAAAATTTTAAAATAACATAAAATAAAATAGTTAGGTGAAAAAATTTATGATCATTCCATAATTAACCGTTAAAAAATAATTAAACGGAAGCAATTATTAGATAACTAGAGGAGCTCGGGGAAACTTACACTCGCAAGTCGCAAGTGCGTCTCGTCGGATCAGATCTGCGCGAGAGGCGACTCCATTGCCCTCCTGTTATAATATTAATTAATAACTAACAAATTAAATTTAAAATTCCCCTTTTCACTTCTCTCTGAAAATAAATCGCTCGCTCCTTGAGCTTTTATAAGATTTCGGTGCCATCTTCTTCCTCCACCCCAACCGCTTTCTCTCTCCTCCAGATCTCCAACAAGGTTCGTTCTCCCTTCTCTCTCCCCGTCCGATACTCTTAAGCGTAGAAAGGAAGTCTAAATCTCTTAGATCTGCTGGGAAACAGTGCCGTTCCTGTGATTCCTCGTGTGAAATTAGTTAGAAGCGGTTTTGAATTAGTGTGCGGTTTTAGCTTATTAGTTCGGTTGGATCTAGGCGATCCGTTTCATGCGTAGATTTAGGGATTAAGGATCCGTTTAGGCTTTTTCAGTTATTAGAATCCTTTGTGTGAATCTCTGTCTTTATAAATGAGGAATTGAGGCGAGTGGCGGTGGAGATCGGGATTGGTTAGATCTTTGTTGCTCGCGAGATTTTAATTGTTTTTGTTGATCGTAATGTGTGTGAACTTGCAGGAGATGGAGAAATCCTGCAGTTTGCTTGTTCACTTCGACAAAGGCTCTGCGGCCATCGCCAATGAGATTAAAGAGGCCCTCGAGGGCCATAACGACGATGACAAGGTCGATGCCATGAAGAAGGCAATCAGTCTGTTGCTGAACGGTGAGACTCTTCCCCAACTGTTCATCACCATTGTTAGATATGTCTTGCCTTCCGAGGATCACACCGTCCAGAAGTTGTTGCTCCTCTACTTGGAGATTATTGATAAGACCGATTCCAAGGGTAGGGTCATGCCTGAAATGATCTTGATATGCCAGAATCTAAGGAACAATCTTCAGTCTCCCAATGAGTACATCCGAGGTGTCACTTTGAGGTTTCTTTGCCGGTTGAACGAGACGGAGATAATCGAGCCTCTGATCCCTTCGGTGTTGCAAAATCTGGAGCATCGGCATCCGTACATTCGGAGGAATGCTGTGTTAGCTGTTATGTCAATCTATAAGCTTCCCCAGGGGGATCAACTTCTGGTTGATGCTCCTGAAATGATTGAGAAGGTTTTGTCAACAGAGCAAGATGCATCAACCAAGCGAAATGCTTTCCTTATGCTATTCAATTGTGCACAGGAACGGGCCATTAATTACCTTTTGGTCAATGTGGATAAGGTCCCTGAGTGGGGTCAATTGCTCCAGATGGTTGTTCTGGAATTGATCCGGAAGGTTTGCAGAACAAACCGAGGCGAGAAAGGAAGGTACATTAAGATCATCATATCCTTGCTGAATGCTCCATCTGCTGCTGTTATTTATGAGTGTGCTGGAACACTTGTTTCTCTATCATCTGCTCCTACTGCTATTAAGGCCGCTGCAAATACCTATTGCCAGCTTCTTCAATCTCAGAGTGACAACAACGTCAAGCTTATTGTGCTTGATCGCCTGAATGAACTCAAATCTTCTCATAGAGATATTATGGTTGATATGATTATGGATGTCCTGAGGGCCCTCTCAAGTCCAAATCTTGACATCCGTAGGAAGACCCTTGATATTGTTCTTGAGTTGATCACCCCAAGAAACATCAACGAGGTTGTCCTCATCCTGAAGAAAGAAGTCGTCAAGACTCAAAGCGGAGAGCTTGAGAAGAATGGAGAATACAGGCAAATGCTTATTCAAGCCATTCATTCATGTGCAGTTAAGTTCCCAGATGTTGCAAGTACGGTGGTTCATCTCTTGATGGATTTCCTAGGAGATGGGAACATTGCTTCTGCTCTCGACGTTGCAGTTTTTGTTCGTGAAATTGTGGAAACCAACCCTAAGTTAAGGGTCTCCATCATCACAAGGCTTCTGGACACATTCTACCAGATAAGAGCAGCAAGGGTTTGCTCATGTGCACTTTGGATAATTGGGGAGTACTGTTTGTCCCTCTCCGAAGTTCAGAGTGCCATAAGTACCATCAATCAATGTTTGGGAGAGTTGCCTTTTTACTCGGTTATAGATGAAGGCGATGCAAATGATGCTACAAAGAAGCCACAACCAGCAACTTCAATTACAGTGTCATCTAGAAGGCCAGCCATTCTTGCAGATGGAACTTATGCGACTCAAAGTGCTGCCTCTGAAACTGCCTTTTCTCCTCCAACCATTGTTCAGGGTACATCATCTTCTGGTAATCTAAGAACTCTTCTTCTCACCGGTGACTTCTTCCTTGGAGCAGTTGTTTCATGCACTTATACAAAACTCATTCTGAGATTGGAGGAGGTCCAAACTTCTAAGGCAGAAGTGAACAAAGCTACCACTCAGGCTCTATTGGTTATGGTCGCTATGCTTCAACTGGGTCAATCTCCTGTTTTGCCGCACCCGATAGATAGTGATTCCTATGATAGGATTGTTTTATGCGTAAGGATGCTATGTAATACTGGTGATGAAGTTAGGAAGATCTGGTTGAAGTCGTGTCGTCAGAGCTTTGCAACAATGCTTTCCGAGAAACAGTTGAGGGAAACCGAGGAACTGAAGGCAAAGGCCCAAGTTTCTAATGCACAGCCAGATGATCTTATAGACTTCTACCACTTGAAGAGTAGAAAGGTAGTCACATGCTTATTCTTTCCACTCTCTTTGGATATGCGATATACGTGATTTTGTTCACTAATCCTATTTTGCACTTCAGAATATATCCTTCCTAAAATTACGCGCTGTATTTTTCTGCTTTGGGGTCAGCTTTTCAATGATAATCAAATGCGGCCACTGAATTCGTCATAGACAATGGACTTCATTGCGACTCTTTTCAACATCTCTATTTTAAAATCATAGAAGATGCACTGTCATGTTTTGCACTTGTATATTAATTAGCTTGCTTGAATTCATCAGCGAGGTTCTAGTTGGGGCTGCCACGTGTTTAGGCCGGTATTAAGCACTGCATTTATTGTTATCTTGCAAATGTGCAACCAGGATATCCTCTATCTAATATCCTTGGTTTGGGCTGGCATACTCAGAAAGCTTTTTTGATGTTATCTTACTCTAAACTTATTTTTGTCGCTTACATTTATCATATGATCTGAGTTTCTTGTTACTCGTGATATTTGATTGTGTTCCTTGCACTCATCCACAGGGAATGAGTCAACTGGAGTTGGAAGATGAAGTTCAAGATGATTTGAAACGTGCAACTGGAGAGTTTGTTAATGATGGGGATGATGCCAATAAGCTTAACCGTATTCTTCAACTAACTGGATTTAGCGACCCAGTCTATGCAGAGGCATACGTGACAGTTCATCACTATGATATAGTTCTTGATGTCACTGTCATCAACCGCACCAAGGAAACTCTCCAAAATTTGTGTTTAGAGTTGGCAACTATGGGTGACCTTAAGCTCGTTGAGCGACCACAGAACTACACTTTGGCACCAGAGTCAAGCAAGCAAATAAAGGCTAACATCAAGGTGTCATCTACTGAGACTGGAGTAATATTTGGGAACATTGTTTATGAGACATCAAACGTGCTTGAAAGGACAGTTGTAGTTCTTAATGACATCCACATTGACATTATGGATTATATTTCTCCAGCAGTTTGCAGTGAGTCAGCATTTAGGACAATGTGGGCAGAGTTTGAATGGGAAAACAAGGTATTGTTTGCCCTCTCATAATTTGTAAATTGGTCTTAGAGTGCCTTTTTTGGGTCAAAATTTCATGTTAGTATCCTGTGTGCTCGTGGTTGCTCTATGTCTTTCTAACTGCTGTGTTAGCCTGTTGATAGCGGTCCTCTATTCTTCACTTTTAACATCATACGGGAAGACAGCGAGTATTGTAGCTGTGATAGCTGACTAGCTGTATAGTTGATCCTTTTTTAGAAACATATGGGCAGGCTGCAAGTATGCCTAGATCTATTTCATCTCATTTGTTGATCATAATATGTTTGTTTGTTGTGTGTACTTTCAGGTTGCTGTTAATACAGTAATACAAGATGAGAAGGAGTTCCTTGAGCACATAATCAGCTCGACCAACATGAAGTGCCTAACTGCACCGTAAGTTGTATTTGAACACGAAAGCATCATTAAGTTTAACAAATAGCCTCCCACATGGTGCTTTTCATTAAAAGCAAAGTACTTTTTTTTCTGTCGTTCATGCTCTCCTTTATGTTTACTTCCCTGAATGTGAATTTCTTGTTGATTTGCAGTTCGGCACTGGATGGAGAGTGTGGATTCCTGGCAGCAAACTTGTATGCCAAGAGTGTCTTTGGGGAGGATGCGTTGGTAAACATGAGCATCGAGAAACAGACCGATGCCAAACTCAGTGGGTATATCCGGATAAGAAGCAAGACCCAGGGGATTGCGCTCAGTCTAGGAGATAAGATCACTCTCAAGCAGAAAGGAGGAAGTTGATCTAGAGCAGTGAATCTTTTTTCTTTCATCATACGGGTAGTTGATAATTGACTTATTCCAAGTAGCTATAAACTTTTATGAAGAGTTACATAACGATGAGTTGGGGCGGATGTTTTCGTGACGACATCTTCAATGTGTTTCCATCAAATGCAGGTGCATTCCAGACCCGAAGTGAAGGGGCTTCGCGTCGTATTTTTGTTGGTCCTCGTGCGTCAAGGAGTATGTCATTAGTTTGAAGGGATGCCGCGCTTGATTGTGAAGTCAACATGCTTCAGTTAGATGCTTCTTTACCCGAGGAGTTGCGGCTGCTTCGTTGCTGGAAGTGGGGTTCTTTCCCCTTGTAATGTTAGCTTATGCTTACAGGTTTCGAGTTATGAACCTCTAGTGGGTGAGCATGTTTTCCATTCTTTTGGTACTCGACGATTTTATATGTAGTTTTACTTTAGGCACCGCTGGGTGCCAGATAATTCGATATGACAACTTTCACACCATCTGTTATAAATAAAATCATTCATTAGACTGTCAGTTAACACTGTTTGTTTCGGATTTCTGCCTACTGTTCGCCAACTACACAGTTAAAGCATGATGGCATCAAGACCAATCTGCATCAAGGCTCAGCCATAGAGACCATGCTCCGAATGCCTCGATGCAGATCGACGCTGATGCTATGAAGTAGTTGGCTATGTGTTCAAATATTCTCTTTACGAATAGAGTCCCAGAGTTTGATGTAAACGCAAAGCAAAATCTAAACTTGTTGCAGACATAAAAGCAGGTGCTTTGGAGCAAAATCTATCAGATTGCTGAACAGCGCGAGATGGACCTGGGGTAAAAGCGCGGATGGACGACAGGAGGGGTATTATCGATCGTCAGAACACCTGGCTGCCAATGCACCTTGAGGGAGGGGTTGTAATCTAGTTCTAGATGAAGGAGACAAGCTTGCGATCAGAACTCATCTGGTGTCAGTTCCCCTCTTATATTACAAATCTGATCCGAGTTTTCTTACAGTTAATAATACCTACCGATTTCATAATACAGAGCACGACATCATCAGGAACCAAATGGAGAAACAATTCATGAATGAACAAGTGCAAGGTGAAAGCGAATAAAATCACTTGCAGAGTTTCAACTTCTTGAAGAAGGCGGCGACCGCCGATTTGGGATAGGGCTTGGTGGCGATGCAAGTAGGAATATTCTCCGGCTGCTCCATCCACAACTTGTGAGCAATCCCTCCGGCCTTAAGCTTCTCCGACAAGTTCAACAACTGGGTTTCTCCTTTCACCTCCAATGTCACCTTCAAACACAAAATCCAACCCAATCACCAATCCACAACAACGAAATTACTGGATCGAATATCCGAATATCGATAAATCAAAACCTTGTGCATGGAATCAATGGATTGGGGGCTGCAGTAGCGGAGTGTGTGGGGGTCGTCCTTGTGGGCCCAGACAGCGGCCACGGCAGCGTGGCAACCCTGCGCCACCACGCTCCCCGTCGGCCACGTGTCCACCAGATCCCTCCTCATCACCACGTACTGCACCACCACCTCCTCCTCCGCCTCTCCGTCCGGAGGGGTGGGGTCCACTTCAGCCCCCGTGCTCATCGCGGAGGAAGACGACCTGATACGGTTGGTGGACCCACCACGCCTTAGGAGAAGCAAGGGACTGGAAACCCTAATGAGGGTTGGTGGTGGGGGAGCGGTGAGGATTCTGAGACTTGCCATTTCCCCTTTTATTTTCACCTGTTTCGGTGACACCTCCGTTGACGGTGGAGTGCGCTTCTACGGATGGGCCCCATTTTCGGCCCATGATTTGATTTGAGATGGGCCTGCACCTGTGGGTTGTCCCCCTCACCCAAATTTAGAAATTTTGGACGCTGAATTAATTAATTTAAGTTCGAATAGTATATGATAAAATAGTTCGTGTAATTATGATAAAATATTTACTCTGAAGTTATGATAAAATTGTCTGCTCAATTGTGATGTAATGATCTCATGGGACTGTCTTGAACAAATCGGAACTGTCCAATGATATAAGAAATTGGATTAAATAGTTTGCTCAGTTATAATCACATAGTTTCACGGGACCATCCAAAGATACAATAAAATAGATAAAATAGTTCGCTCTATCATTATAAAATGATCCGATCAATATAATAAAATAGTTCACCAATTGAATCAACTTATACCGTCTTAAAAACGGATTTTGAAGACCATATTTGGTTCCCAAATTAATTACCAACTAGGACGGAACCAATCCAAAATCTGGTCAGGGACGTCTCAACAAGTATATGTCTCGGCAATAATCAGGGCTGGGACTGCTTTCCACGTGCACCTCGTGCGTCAGGACAATTATGGAGTTCACTAGCCAAGCGTAGACACAACTAAACTTAATTTAAGAATGACACTACAAGCAACGTAACGGCCAGACACGCACACACAAATTCGCTTCAGTTAATTGTACACTCTTCAGGCTATCGCTATAGCTCGATATGAGAGGATTAGATATGGGTTTCGGACCGAAATTTTTACATATTGGTTCAATCTTAAACTGTCAAGATTTTTTTTTTTTGATAAACTATCAAGAATTTGGTAGTACAACTACAGAGTTTTAGAAGATTTTTAGTCAAAATCAAAAATGGGATTTTAATATGGAAAAAAAATTACACGCCCATCACACCAAAATACTATATTGTAGGTTGTTAATTAAATATAAAGCGTTCAGACATAAGATCCCTTGCGGGAAAAACGGGGGAGGGGTTTCGGGATGCGAGAAACGAACGACTTCCGGAAATTAAACATTTTGAGATTTACTATTCTACAGTGTAGGTTGTACAGCGTTACAGGTTTGACCTCCCGGGGTCTCTGTCGAACATTGTGCTATTTTACGCCAAAATACTTGATCTCGTACTCTTTTCAAATTTATTCTGGTTATAGTGCCTTTTTCTCATATCTAAAAAAGATTTCGACCCTGCCGAGTGACTATTTGGTCCAGTGACATTATTTTCACTTATGTGGAGTGAAGGGCAGGGTTCGATTTTTGGCATGAGCATTTCTGATGTAATAAAATAGTGTTTAGAATAGGATCTCAAAAAAAAAAAAATTTCGACCCTCTTGTCAGATCTATTTTTTTCAATCTGAACCTTAACTCGAATGACATTTTTGATTTGGGAAACCAAATCATTTATTTTGACCTAAGACGTAAATCAAAAAATTTAATGTAAATTAAGCACAGATAAAAAATACTTCAACAAAATATGATTTTTGTCAACATATCTATCTTCTCAACTGGTGCCAAAAATATCCTTAAACATGTCATTCTACTGCAAAAAATGTTTGTCTTCGGGATAGTAACCTCTCTATCAATAGAAATCTCGAACAAGAAAATAACATCTTGGAGAGTAAGAATCATCTTGCCATCGAACATATGAAATGTATGCATCTGGATGTCATCGCTCTACCAGAGCGGTAACAAGTGTAGTATCGCAAGTAACATCACCAATGAACCAAACATTCAAAAAATTGGTCTCCTCCTTATACTCAATACATCTGTGGTTTAAGATGTTAGTGTTCAACTTTCGACGACAAATACTCAATGAATTGAATTGTTATTTTGTCCAATGTCATTAATCTATAAGAATAAGCAACTTCTAAAAATTGAAGTATAATATTTTAATGATTACTGAATATATTATACACATTTTAAAATAATGTACCTCATTGTTTTAAATTAGCTGCGAACGATGTACATTCTAATATTTCATTAATGATTCATCTATCGGTCCTCCATTCTCCTAATATACAGATAGGTTACATAGTGCAATCATTTATACAATTGTACAAATATATTATTATCCACAAAGGTATCAAACCAAAAATTTATTTAAGAACAAATTATCCTCAAGTTCCTATCATTTTTTATTCTAAAAAATTTGGAATAATTTTGTTCCGTATTCAATTCATCTCCCTTGTTATATCTTTCTTATTAATTAAGAGAATACCTAATCCAAATCTAATCTAATCTAATCTAGTCCAATGCGGGCAAAGAACAGATAAATCCCAAATATAATCTCGGAACTGAATGACCTCGAAATTATTGAACAGAAACATATTGCATATGTACTCACTGATCATTAAAAAGGAAATAAATTCTTCATATTTAAATAAAAAGGAAAAAAAAAGATTAAAGTTAACTGTTATTGGAGATCCGTAAGAGAGAAACAACTCCGGGACGAGCTGTTGAACCTCTTCTGAGGGCCCCACTTGTCCTGCTGCTCCTGATCGTCCTGCTTCTTATCCGCTGCTATCGAGGACGACGACGACGACGAAGACGACGACGGAGCGAGGCGGTGGAGGTAACGGTCGTCGTCGTCCTCGTGGAGGGTGAGGAGAGGCATAGAGGTAGGGTTGTTCTTGTAGAAGGAGAACTTCCTCCGCCGGTTCGCGAGGAGGATACGACGCCGTTTGTTGAAGGGGTTCTCCGTCTTCTCTATCTCCTTGACGCTTCCTCCCGCCGCCGTAACCGCCGCCGCTGACGTCATCGTTACCTCCGTCAGATCCGCGAACGACTTGGACTTCCCCGAGAAGTAATTCGACAGTCCCCTCCTTAAATAAAACAATAATTTTATATTTAGGATTATAAATCACCTAAAAACGAATAAATCTATATACTAAATAAATAAATAATTTAATTTCTTTTTTTCGTAGCGGACTCACTTAATGGGAAGCGAATCTTCTAGGGAATCCATGGATCCGAGGGAGCCGATACCCCCGGAGGAAACGGCGCCGTCGCCTTCTTCCTCGTCGGAATCATCGCCTGGTGCTCCGATGGAGGACGACGACGAACTGTTCTCTTCCTCCGCCTCGTCGACCCGCTTCATCGGCGCCTTCTCCTCCTCGTCGTCATCCGCCGCGGTGAAGAACAGCCCGCGAGGAGGCGTTTCTGTGAAGGTGGGTCCCGCCAGAACCTCCATCGCCGGCAAGTCCTTATCTTCCCCTATTTTCGGAATTTTAAAAAAGGAAAAAAAGACGGATTTAACCCTCGCCTCTCCTTGGGTCTCCGAAAAGGGTGGCGGTCGCCGGTGACTTGGATGGCTTCAGCTCCCAGAAGGGCTTCGTTGTCATCCAACTCAAGACCTCAAATTATAATTTAGAGATATATATATTATATTATTAAAAGGGTTGGTTTTTTTTTTTGTGGGTGGAAAAGATTATTAGCAGATAAGAAGGAAAAGGGTTTTAGTTGATAGAGAAACTCACTAGAGAAGAGAAGATGGCTAGAGAGAATAATAGAGAGGTTTATCTGAAAACAGAGAGGAAGAAGAAGAAGAAGAAGAAGATGTCTTATCTCTCTCCTCTCTCTCTCTCTCTCTCTCTCTCTCTCTCTCTCTCTCTCACCTACTTCTTTCTATAGCTTTGATGATTATGAGATGTAGCTTCTATTTTTTTATACTATGTGTAATTAGACTAATTAGTATATTATTAGAAAGGTGAGCAAGAAATTCTAATTCTAATTTTCCTTTGGTTAAATTATAGTAAATCTTTCTTTCATGTTCCTTTCTTGTTCATAATCCTTTTCTCTTCTTTTAATTTTTTTTTAAATCATTTTTTGTCTGATTTATTGTTTTATTCTTAAACAAGACGAGCACAAGTTGCAACTTGCAACTACAAAGTTCTGTTTTTTTTTTCTCTGCCCAAATAAATAATAGATATATGCACAATGCTGCTATGTCCTTAGTGTGAGCGGATAAGCTTTTAGTTAGATTCTCATTTATACCCCTAACTTTGTCGTTATTTACAACCTTGACCCCATCCCTGATCCTACAATATTCGGGTAAACAAGTCCACAATAACAAGAAGTCCGATTTTTTAATTGGCATTTTAAATGTTCATTTTTTTTATAAAAGAAGCAATTTAAATATACAATAAAAATTTATATGACATAAATATTAACGGTGAAATATTTTTTAATCAAAGCTAAAATTGTATCTTTCTTCCAACCAACCTTTGCGTGGCAAAAAAATTAAAATAGTCAAAGTGCAAGTGACGTAAAAAAATTAATAATTTTTTTTTACATAAAACTCATTAAAAAATTGCTACAACTAGTTAAAATGTGTAGCAATTTTTCATAAATTTTCCATTTATTTTAATCATTAATAAGCAAAAATACTAATGTAAAATATATTTTTTACTTTAATATAAAATGTTACTTTAAATTCATGGAAAATCGTTACGCTAGTTAAATTTGTGGTTGATTTTTCATAAACTTGATGTTTATTATTTTTATCATTAATAAACCAAATTCAAAAATATAATATAAAAAATTATGGAAAACCATTACGCTAATTTAATAGTGTAACACAGCTTTCCATAAATTTTACAATTATTTTTTATTTGTCATTAATAGAAATTGTTTACTATAAAATTTACGTTACGAGAGTTTGATGGCGCAACTGCTTTTTATAAATTTCATGTTGATTTTTGTTTTACCATAATAAATAAAAACAAAAAAAGGTAACGTACAATTAATGGAAAGTCGTTGCGCTAGTTTAATGGTGTAACGATCTTTTAGAAACTTAACATTCATTCATTTTTATTAAAAATAATAATACCTACGTGTCAAATCTATATATCCTTCTACCCATTTTTTATTTTTCGATGATAAATGTTTAGGTAATAATTAGTGCATTCACGAAAATCAATGATACAAAAAAGATATCCAAAATTCAGTGAAAACTAAAGTGTAACTTTAATAACATCAAGAGTATATAATAAAAGAAAATATCAAATTACGCGAATTTTAACAATTCGAGAATAATTAAGTGAATTTTGCCATGTAGGCGCGGCAGAGACATTGACTAAACAGTTACCTACTTCCCCTATCCGTCCCTCGTTATCTTATCCCGTCGTTTATGTTTATTCGGATATATTTGACTTTGCAAGTTGAGATGTGTTTCTTATTTATAATTAAATATTTTTGGTGATTCGTTGTGGATCATAAATTCTAAAAAAATTATTGATTGCCGATAGTTTCAATGTTTTCCCAGCGACCAACCATGCGCCTCAGCATCTTACGATTTTTATCAGGTTATACGGATAAGAGGACTGGTCCCCGACCTTCTTTCAAGTTGTGGGCTTCTCTACGTTGAAGTGAACGAACATAATGGGACAATTTCTTTGTCTTTTCTATACAAGTAGTTTGAAATTGAATGGAACATTTCCTTTCTCAATATGCGGTTTTTCCCCATAAAAATTAAACTTATTTTTTTATTTGCTGACGTGTCTTAAATAAATAAATAAATTTTAGCACTGTCTTCAAATTCATTATTCAGGGAATGTAACATGCGGTACAATTTACGTCCACGTCTTTGAAATTGTAGGGATCAAGGAAAAAATCAGGAATAGGATTGTAAGCAAGATTTAATTATTTGGTTATCGACAATACATAAAATCCCTCCGATAATCATGCTTTCTTTAAGTAAATATATTTCATTATTCCAAGAAGAAGATTACGTCCAATTAGAATTAATAAGCGAAAGATGTCCCGAAGATGCATGAGACATGTTAACTATAACTTTGTATAATTGATCCTCAGTACAAAGTGAAGGTTGGTTAAATAATATTTTTCGTGTGAGAATAATCTAACCATTTTTAGCAGTGATTTATTTCATGCCTTGTAGCCAATAGTCTTCGGTGATTCGCGAAACCCATAAATTTACAAAATGTTCTGTAAAATTTAAAGGAAAAATATTATATCTCATTATCTTAATAATCATATATCAGATTGAGGTTTATATACAAAGATGAATTGAGGATAAAATAAACGAAGAAGATGAAGGAACAATAACAACATTAATGGGCCTCGAGAAGAAGCAGAAGAAAACATTGATGGGTCATGAAACAGCTGGGCCATGGATGACGCAAACGTAACGGTCAGCAACGGATAGTAACAGAAATTAGCTGTTAGAGGAAGATGCAGCGCGGGAGGAAGAATAGGCGCGATGAGTCATTGGAAAACATCTGAACCAGTCCTGCCCTACTTGGATGTGCACATAGAGATCACTAGATAGAAAGAGTCATTCATTTCAACACTCTCCCTCAAGCTTGGAGTGAATATATCATGAACGCAAAGCTTGCACAAGTGTTTATTGAATTGATCTGAGTTGAGAGCCTTTGTAAGCACGTTTGCAGTTTAGTCTTTACTTCTTGTATAAGGAGTTGCTATAATTCCACTTTCAACCTTATCCCTTATGAAATGACAATCTACTTTTATATGATTGGTTCTTTCATGAAATACTGGATTGGTTGCAATATGAATGGCAGCCATGTTATCACAAAACAAATTCATTGGGCACTACACATTAAACTTCAACTCTTGCAGAATGCTACGAACCCAAACAAGCTCACTAGTTGCAGAAGACATGGCTCTATATTTAGTGTTATCTGATGATCGAGATACTACTGATTGCTTCTTTGATCTCCAGACTATATGGTTGTTCCCAACAAACACACAGTACTCAGTAGTAGACTTACGAAGATAAGCTTTAGTAGCATAGAAGGCATCTACAAAACTATAAACAGACAGATCATTATTCCTTCGCATAAGAATCTGCTTTCCAGGAGTTCCTTTTAAATATTTCAGTATTTGGTGTATGATCTGAATGTGAAATTCTTGAAGTTTCATAGCACGACTTATTAGACTCACAGCAAAGGTTATATCAAGTCTGATGATTGTCAAATAAATTAACCTTCCTACCATTCTCTGGAATCTACGGATATCAATAACCAAAGGACTATCTTTAGGAACATTGAAATTTACTTTTATAGGAGTGCTGACAAGTTTAGAATCAAGTTTTTCAGATTCTTTTAGCAAATCTAAAACATATTTTCTATGATGCATGAAAACACCTTTGGATTAATAGGCAAACTCGACACGTAAGTAATACTTCATTTTCCCAAGGTCTTTAATATCAAATCTATTATGCAACTATTTCTTTAGATGATCTATCATATTTTTATTATTACTAGTGATTAAAATATCATCCACATAGACCAATAGAATAACCTTACTTTCAGGCTTATCAAGAATAAATAAGCTTGTATCAAAATAACACTTTTGAAAACCAATTTTCATCAATTCTTTCCTGAGTTTAACATACCAGGCACGTGGAGATTATTTTAGACCATATATGGCTATATTTAATTTACATATTTTTTCAGGAGCATGAATCTTTAAACCTTGAGGTAAGTTTAGATATACCTTTTCTTGAAGATTTTCTTGAAGAAATGCATTCTTTATACATCCATGTACTCTATGGTCTACCCCTGATTTACAACTATTGAAAAAAGAATTTTGACAATGTTCATCTTGGCAATAGGAGAAAAAGTTTCACCATAATCAACACCATGTGTTCAGGTGAAATCCTTAGCCACAAGTCTTACCTTATATCTTGCAATTGAACCATTAGTATTTTGTTTAATTTTGTAAACCCATTTATTGTTTGTCAATTTTTTTAAGGCAAATCAATAATTGTCCAGGTCTGATTTCTTTCAAGAGCATCGAGTTTTTCATTCATAACTTTTCTCCAAGCATCAATTTTGATAGCATCCTCAAACTTATTTAGTTCACAATGGTCATAAAGTCTACTGATATAAGCATGATAATCATGTTTAAGATTAGAGTAACAAATGTAATCTTCTATAGGATAAGTGCAACAATATGTCTCGTAGTCCTTCAACTTATAATTTGTTACCTTAGTTCTTGATGATCTTCTTAGGTTGGCATTGATAGAATCACCACTTTGCACCTGCAAATTTTAATCAGAGTAATTATTAGTGTACCCTGTAAAATCTAGTTCAGAACAGTCTGTTTCTTGAAGAAACTCTTGGTGTTCTCCAAGATTTTAGTCTTTCTCAATTATATTGTTCTTGTTGTTCTATAAATTAGTAGAGTCTGCAAAAGTACTTTGCTATTTTCTGCAGCTTTTTCCTTATCTGCAGAAGTTGGATGATCTGCAGAATAAAAAAAACTTAGTGAGCCTTATTGAACTGGAAAAGTTACAAGATGATCAGACTTCTCCCCCTGACTTCCATGCTCGTTGTCACTATTGTAGTAAGCTTGATTCTCAATGAATTTAACATCACAAGAAACAATCCTCTATCCATTTTTAGGATCAAAGCAATTGTGTCCTTTCTGGTTTTTAGAATATCCCAAAAATATGTATTTTACTTCTTGCTTATTAAGCTTAATACGCTTACCTGCAGATACATAAACAAAATAACAACATCCAAACACACACAAGCAGGAGAGATCTAGTTTTTTCTTTAACAAAATCTCAATAGGAGTAAGACCATATGTATTAAAACTTGAAATATGATTAATTAAATGGTATGCAGTAAGTATAGCATCACTCCAAAACCTTTTTTTAACACATAGTTAAAACATAATATACCTTGCAACATCCAGAAAATGACGATTCTTATGCTTAGCAACTTTGCTGAGGTGTATAAACATAAGTGGTTTGATGGATTATGCCCCCATTCTTTTAAATATTCTTTGGAACCTCCCAAATACTCAAATCTATTATCAGTTTGAAGAATCTTAATCCTCTTATCAAATTGATTTCGAACAAGATTATTAAATTCTTTAAAAATAGTGAACACTTCATACTTATGTTTTAATAGGTAAATCCATGTGCTTTGGCTATAATGATTGCTGAAAATAACAAAATAATTAAATCCATTATAAGAAGCTTTAGGAGCAGACCAAACATCTGAGTGAACAAGTTAAAAAATTTCATTATAGATAGATACCCAATTAATGAAAGAAATTATGCAATTCTTAGCAGAATCACAGCTTTCACAAATAATTTTTGAGCTGGTTATGTTGAAAAAGAGTTGTGATAGAATCTTATGACTAGGATGACCTAATCTATTGTGCCATAGATCCATAGGAGTCATCTCAGAGCAAGCAGCAAAAGCATTTGAACACTGATTAAGCACATAGAGACCATTTCTAAGACTTCCTTCAACAATCTTCATCCTGGTGAGACAATCCTAGAATTCAATAGAGTTAGCCAAAAAGATAGCTAAACAATTCAAATTCTTAGTTAATTTACTCACTGACAATAATTTATTTGATAAATCTGGGCAAGAAGGGATTCTTGATCATTAGTGTTCTTAAAGAACTTCACTTTATCAGTTTTATTAACTAGAATCCTTGTACCATTAGCAACTTGAATAAACACCCTTCCAGATT
>SOPF01024011.1:0-28180 GCA_012979155.1 Hypericum perforatum | reverse complement strand
GTGTTGGAGTTTGTCTCAAATCCTAATAGAATTCTAGTTAGGAAGTAGCAATAGATAAGTCTTCTTCTAGCATTATGAATTCTAGTTAAGGTAGAACTCTAGATTAAGTCTTATATAAATAGGAGCATTGTGTAGAAGTTCTGGGGTTGGGAGAGAGCAAATACAATGGTGTAGGAGCAACTAGGCCGAAGGCATGAGGCAGTGACCTCTCCGTAGCCTATATACCCATTGTAATCCACATATCATAATGAGATCGTCTATACCCCCGTGGAGTAGGTCAATTGAAGACCGAACCACGTATATTGTGTGTCCTTTCTATTATTTCGCTACTGCTACTATTCTCTCTCTTTCTTTAAAAATTCAACAAATTGTTTCAACCAGACAAGTTCAGTGGCAGCTAGAGCCATGGCTCTATAATCTGATTCAGTAGAGGACTGGACACAATAGCTTATTTCTTGCTTTTCCAAGTAGCAAGATTTCCACCAACAAAAGTGCAAAAACCAGTGGTAGATCTACTGCCAGAGGCACAAGCATAGCTAGCATCAGAAAAAGAAAAAATTTTCATATGCACAACCTTCCTCATTAACAAACCTTTCCCAGGACACGATTTTAGTTAGTGGAGAATTTTATCAGCTATGAGGGCGTGACTAGACCTAGGATTGTGCATTGCTTGACTGATCAAGCTCACAGCAAAAGCAATCTCAGGTCCAATAATGGTCAAGTAGATAAGTTTCCCAACAAGTCTTTGAAAGCTATGAGCATTGGGAAGTAGAGTACCTTCTATGAGAGTGAACTTTTTACCATATTCCAGTGGTGTGATCACTGGTGTAGCTTCGGTTTTTCTTGTCTCCTTCAATAGGTCCAACACATACTTTATTTGGCACATGTGAATGCCTTGGTGAGAATATTCAAACTCAATCCCCAAAAAATACTTGAGAATACCCAAATCTTTTATATCAAACTTACTCTTTAGATCACACTTCAATTAGTCTATGCCCTTAGGATTATTGCCAGTGATGATAATATCATCAGCATACATACACACAACAATTTTTCCAACCGAGTTATCAAGTATAAATAGAGTGTTATCAGAGTAACATCTTTTAAAGCCTAGAGAGAAGAGTTCTTTACTTAACCTGTGATACCAGGCACGGGGAGATTGCTTCAGACCATATAGAGCCTTTTTTAGCTTACAAACGTTCCCTATCTTTCTCAGTGGATGGATGGCCTTCAAGAGGCTCCATGAAAATTTCTTCTTCCAAGTCTCCTTGGAGGAAGGCATTCTTCACATCCATCTAAAATAAAGTCCAACCACGGTTAGCAACAGCTGCAATTAGAATTCTTATGGTATTCATTTTTGCCACAGGGGCAAAAATTTCATTGTAATCAATGCTTTTAGTTTGAGAGAACCCCCTTGCAACAAGTCTAGCCTTGTGTCTTTCAATTGTTCCATCATGGTTGTATTTGATCTTGAAAAACCACTTACAACTTACAGCCTTTTTACCAATAGGCAAATTTGCAGGGATCCATGTTTGATTTTTCTCAATAGCAGTGAGCTCTTCCTCCATAGCATGCTCCCAAATCTGACATTTTATAGCTTTTTCATAGCATTTAGGCTCAGTCTCACAGTCAATCTTAGTCAGAAAGCTCATATGATTCTTTGAAATTGAGTTGTAAGTTAGATACATATCCATTTGATACATTTTTACCTTGTACGCCCTGTAATTAGCAGGTTTTCTGACTCGTAGATACCTTCTTACCCATTTTTCTTCTCCTGGTTGTGATGGTTTAGTGGTTTGCATTTCAGAGTTATGTTGTTCTTCAACATCCACTCCAAATCTTCCCCTTGGAACTTGCTAGTTCTATGATAGACATAAGGCAATGAGGCAGGGACAGACCTGTTTGGAGATGAGCCATCTCTGTTAAGTTCTTCAGTAGGTCTATCTTCCTCTTCAATTTTTGCCTCAGTTTATTGTGATAACTCAGATGTTTGATCTTGGTAGACATCTTGATAGGAGATTCTTACCCTGTTGACATCTTGAGTTTCATTTTCGTGTCTCTCCCCCTGAAACTCATTAGATTCTATAGGGAGTTTGCTGGTATAATAAGCTTGATGCTCAATAAATATAATATCCCTAGTGAGAAATTTTTGTCTGGTTTTGGGGTTAAAGCATTTATAACCTTTAGTAATAGAAGAATAACATAGGAAGATACATCTCTCAACTTTTGGGTCATGCTTGTCTCTTTTACTGTTAGGAATGAGAGCAAAGTAGACATAACCGAATGTTCTGAGATGATCTAGCTTAAGGTTTCTTTGAAGGAGAACTTCTAAAGGTACTTTAAACTAAAGACTCTTGCATGAAGTACGGTTAATAAGATAGCATGAGGTAAGGACAGCATCTGACCAGAAGTGCTTGGGCATATTTAACTGAAATCTGATGGCCCTTGCAACTTCAAGCAGGTACATGTTCTTTCTCTCTGCAACACCATTTTATTGGGGCGTGTAAGTGCAAGATTTTTGATGAATGATGCCTAAATCTTTCAGATGTTTGGACAGATTGAGATATTCAGTGCCATTGTCTGATTTGAATGTCTTAATCGTCTTGTTGAATTGATTTATAATCATTTTTCTAAATTCTTCAAACTTGTCCAAGACTTCAGTCTTACTTTTCAACAAATATAACCAGGTAATTTTGGAAAATTGATCAATGAATGTAATGAAGTACTTGAATCCATAGTAGGACAGAGTAGAGGAAGTCTAAAGGTCAGAATGTATGAGCTTAAAAGGGACATTGTATTCAGAAGTAGACTTAGGAAATACATGTCTTACAGCCTTGGCCAGCTTATAGCTCATACAATCATGTGCAATGGTTTGCTTACAAGCCAGAAATTTACTTAAAACTAAATCAGAAAATGTCCAAGTCTAAAATGCCAGGTTTCTGGATTTCCTTATGTGGATGCACTCATAGTAAACTTGTCACTTTGAGTGGATGCAATCAAAGATCCTCCTTCATTAACCACATACAACCCATTGCACATCTTCCTTCTACCAATCACATTCCCTATTTTCATATCCTGAAACAGAATATGATCAGAGTCAAAAATGACTCTACAGCTTACATCTTTGGTGAGTTCACTCATAGATATAAGTTTAGCAGTTAGATTTTTGATAAATAACACTTTTGAAGATAAGTTTTGATGCAAGAAAGCTTTGGAACCAAGTCCAGAAATATCAAGGTTATCACAATTTGCAATAGACACTTTAAGACTAGTTGGATTGTGCTTAATTTCAACCATATTAGACTTGTCAAAAGTTATGTGGTGACTAGCACCCGAATCAATAATCCAGCTTTTGGTCAAATTTTAAATCACAGAGTAAGATATGATAGGGTTCTTACTATTTATCTTACCCAAGTCATTCTGAGAGAAGTTTGAACTCCTTTCGGCTTGTTGGTTGTTCTGCTGCAAAGTAGTGTTCTTGTTGAGTTGCAGAAGCACTTGTTGTAGCAGTATTTCAATCTCTATCTGCAAGTTCTCAGCTGGTTTCTTCTCCTGAGTAGGTGCACCATTTGATGGACCTGTTGAAAGGTTAGCAATTGCTATTTTTGTGGCCTCAAGTGAGGGTATAAAAACCAGCATTTATCTTTAGTGTGATCACTCTTCTTGCAATTCTCACAAAAGAAATTGCTTCCTTTAGGATTAATGCTGTCTCCTCTGCCTCTGGAAGTTCTTCTATAAGCAGGGGCTCCTCTGTTTTGCTGAGTGTAGAACACACTTGACTCAGAAGCTTCTTCCTTCCCTTTGTGACTGGGAAGGACAGCTCTCTGAGTTTCTTCAGCTTGAATTCTCGAGCTTACATCCTCAAAGGATGGAAGCTCAGTTGAGGTGAGGATTTGATCAATCAATCCTCCAAACTCAAGTCAAAGTGCAGCAAGATGATCAAAGATCATGTCTTGCTCCATTCGTTTTTGTGGTAACAGGATCAGAAGTGGAAGGCCTGTATATTTCAAGCTCTTTCTACACCTGTTGCATTTTTCCAAGGAACTCGATATAGGGAGTTTCTCCTTGCTTGCATTCAGCAAGTTTCTTTTTCAGCTCATAGATCCTGAACAAGTTTTTCTTGTTGCCATACATTCTCATAAGAGAATCCCATAGTTGTTTAGATGTATTTGCATGAGCAAATATATCATAAACTTTGGGCTCAAGGGAGCTATAGATCAACCTTATGACCAACTCATCATTGGTTTCTCACACATCAAATTCCTCTCCCTCTTTATTGAGAGGAGCAGGAATTTTTTCATTGACATAGCCAAGCATGCCCTTATTATGAAGGGCCATCTTGGCAGCTTTGGCCCAAGATAAGTAATTCTATCCATTTAACAGAGTGGGAGTGAACTTCATGTGGGAACTACTCTCACACTCAAAGGCAACAATTTTCTTGGTGGTGGTGGTGTTTTCTGCAGTGGTAGTAGCAGCTTCTAAAATAGGTTGGTCAGACATGGTTTTGTTTGATTTTAATGCTGCTCTGATATCATGAAAGTTTAGGTGAGACTATTGAATTTAATGAACACTTAACTTCTGCATTTATTCATCTCTCATGGAGGTAATATAGTAGCAAATACATAGAGGAGAGAGAAAGTTTAAACCAGCTGATTTGACAGCCTTCTAGCCATTGTAACGACAACGGCTAGATCCTCCTTATAAACTAGAGGTTACAAGGGAAAGAGATGGAGTTCTAACAAGACTAAAACTCACCAACTAACTACTAAAAGTCAGAATCTAACTAAGTTCATAAGAATATAAAGAACAAGGACAAATCTACAAATTTGTCTTCGTGTACAGAGAAGGTTACAGAGGCACCTTCTTTCAGCTTTCAGCATGGTACCTAAGTACCTGCAATTATATAAGATGTAGTGATCAAATCATTCACACAATTCAACAACAAGGCAATGCAATTCCTCCATCGGACGTGTACCCGTACTTCTCCTCAGCTTCCTCTAGCAGCGCTACAAGGATCAGGAAGTTCAAAACACTAGTCCGGAGCAAAAACCTTGAACGTTGACTGGGCTCGAAGTCGAGGTATATGGCAAAGTTGACTCTGGTAAGGACGAGGGTAGGGCTTTGTTAAGTTTGAAACATATTTTCTTCCAACTCTTTGTCACTTTATGCATGATTCTGATATTTACAATCCCCATTCTCTTGGTCTTCATATATATTTTAATTTATGAAAGATTGGAGATTGGAAATCTGATTAAGGAGAGGACATGAGAGGTAAGTTACCAATGGATTATGCTTGGGACGGGCCAAAGGGACAAGGTTGTGGTATTTACTGGAGGGAATAATAACACTTGTAACATTAATTTGATTCAAGGGAATACTTCACCTACCTAGAAAGATCCTAAAATAAATATAAGTTCATTTGGAAATCTTATGCTTTTTCCTCGTCAAAACTCAAACCTTTTGATATTAGAACGTCTATTGAATCCAGTAATCTACATTTATATCAAGTAAAAACAAGTGCCAATTTGTAAAGGTCATTCAAACAATTCTTTAACAATAGTGTATTGGAATAATCAAACCGGGATCTTTTATTAACCTAAAATAATTCTGGTATATTTTTGGTTGTTGGTATTTGGAATCTTACGTGGGGACAAGGTTTATTGTTAAGATCAAAGAGGTGAAAGATGCTGGCGCTAGCCTTGAGTTATACACAAAACAACAAAATATGAGTAGCTTATTTGGTGGCTCTTGAAGCTTTTATTTGTTTCTTATGAGTTTCGAACAGTGATGACTCTGTCAGGATTGATACCGGAGTAGGAAAGTTAGTAAAATTATATTTAGTAAGAACAAAGCAAATCGGTTTCGGTAAAAGCTAGAGTTGATTCCTAGAAACTTCTGGGTAGTACTGGTACATCGATCACTTCAATTAATCTTAATATACATATATCTATCATCAAGCACATATACCAGTTGTTGAGAGGTTGTTTGAATTTTCACTATCTATCTCCAGTTGAACTTGAATTATTATTGTATAACATGAATTCCAGATTTAATTGTAATTGACATCTTGCAACATAAGACTTGCATTATTATTCAGAATTAATCACTCCAGAGAACTGCAATAATAAAAATTTTGCATTCAAGTGTTAAAACCTCAGTGTTTGCACAAATATGATATAACTTTTAGGTGTTAAACCAATTATTACCTCTTTTCAACTATATTGTTGCCCTGGAATCTTGTGTAAATCCACGTTTTGTAAATTTTTCAATTCGAAATTTTATGTGGATCCACGTCATGTTCTGGTTTATAAGATGAAATACCTTTAATAAAATTAATCACGCCGGTGTCCAAAACAAGAATAATGTGAGTGCGATCTTTAGTTATCATCGAATTAGTTTAAATTTAAGGTCATGCCAATTTAGAAACACATGTTTTCGGAAATTCAGTCGACCGACTAATCTACTGCCAGTCAAGGAGGAAACTAATACCAATCTGTGGCCGTACGAGTAATCTCCATCGCCATGAGACTGCACGATCATCTCAAGTTGAATATACTCCTGAGGGCTCCCACCGGATTCTCTGCTTATCTGCAAGTGTCTGTGCAAGTCCTGGAATGGTATGATCTCTGACCCTCTGTTCACCAAATTCGCATCCGCAACCCAAAACCCCACGTGTCAGGTATTTTCCTGCAGAAATTCATGTTCCTGGAGCCCTACCCTAAGCTAGAGTTCATTGCCCTTCAAGAGGCGAGTTCCGCTGCTCCGAATCTATCCCTTTCTATCCTGGAGGACTCGAAAGGTGTCAGGATTAGGCATTCCTGAAATGGACTTGTCCTATGTAGCACTTTCCTGTGCCTGGAACCTGACAGGAAGTACTACATATGGAAACCAGCCGCGAGAGATTCCATGTTCTGCCAAAACCCATGTGCACAATCATGTTCAGGATCAGTATACCTTATGATATGCGCCTTTTGCCTCATTACAAGGTTATCGGCGTGTGCGAATCCAGATTGCAAGGAAACGCTCGTGCGTTATGGTGTTTCACTAACCTTCAATATCCTGGAAGGTATTGGTGCATCTTATGATAGCCCTTGAGGATGTGCTATTCGATAGAGGTGTTCTGAATGGTTCATTGTATTGGGCTGGCAGGAAAAAAGTCGGGCTTCAATTGGACATTGAAGAGAGAAGATGATCTCAGTTCCAACCAATACCTGAGGCGTGTCTGAGAGAAGAATCGGATACGGCAAATCATGAGGCAGGTTGTACCTAATCGAGGTGTATGGTCTGAAAACTAGCTTTGATGTGATGCATATGGAGGATGATTACTAGGATTGTTCGCTTAGTACGATGTGGATCTTGCAACACTAGCGTTTGAGTTCCGATTGTCCACCAAATTCTTCTCGGTGCTGCAACTCGTGAAAAGAAGAACAAGAGTTGCCGATCAGGATAAGTCAATTCTGTTGCTGCAAGTTCCGGAAAAGTTCGTGAAATATAATGGCAGAGATGGAGTTAAGATATTCTTCTGATGAAGGGGTCACAATAGATAGAGGATTGGAATAGTGGCACTTCTGGGAAGGATTTATACTTACACCAATACACTGTGTTACTTCTGATTTGACAATTTTGGCTTACTGAAATTGAAATATTGTTTTCTTTCCTCAATTTTTTGTTTCTGGTTTTCTTTGTGCAGCAATTTTGTATACAGTAAGCAAGATATTAAATTCGTTCGAAAGAACTGAAATCGTTAACCAAAGCTAGCAATTACAAAAAAGGACATTATGTCACAAGTCACATAAAAGTTAGGGCAAATTACCCTTTAGTCTCGGGACTTAACATAATTTCCTATCGGGTTTCTCTTTTCTCATAAATGAGTAATCCATCCCTGTTTTATTTAAAAATGTTTGTCTAGGGTCCCCACCGACCAAATTAGCTTCTTTTTTCATTTTTTTTTGTCATGTGAAATGACTATTTTACCATTCACCAAACGATAAATTTTATCTTATTTTTGTCTTTTTATGAAGGGTAAAATAGTCATTTCACATGACAAAAAATGAAAAAATGGGAACAAAAATCAACCAGGGACCCGAGAACAATATTGTTTCAAAATACAGGGACGGCTAAATCATTTATGAAAAGGAAAGGACCTGATAGGAGAATTCGGTTAAGAATAGGGACTAGGGGGTAATTTGCCCTAAAGTTATCACATGGATTATGCACAATTGCAATTTGTCGCGCCTCTCCAATATAATTACGATGTTGAGCTATATAAAACGCTAAATATTAAAATTGCCGAATGTAAGTTGAAGGCGAATATTGGTCAAGTGCATAATCCATGTATTGGTCAAGTGCTTTCAATTGCACAAAACTATGTGCCATATCAAGAAATTGTATTGATCATTGGCCCCAACCAAACTATTTGATCCAGTTAATCAATTTTAATTTTTCTCATACTATAATTGCATCCACCTTGTTAATAATTTCAATCAAAGAATCATATTGCTAAACAATTAAGTAGGTGAAGATTAAGTCCAATGTTGAATTATTGGACGAATCAGAGGGGATTGGGTTTGGTTAAACAGGAGCAGTGAAATCGTTGGACTATTGTGTAGGTCCAGAGATTTTGTTAATCATAGTAACTTAGATTTGGTACGTGTCGTACAATAGCATTATTAAACATTTTAAATCAATTGTTGAATATTTAAGGAATTATTTGATTAGACATTCGATACTTCTTTTAACTTTTCTAAACGATTTGTCATCCGGATTCAGTGGATAAAAATAATCAGTTAACGATAATATAAAAAATTTAACACTTATGTATATTATTATACTTTTAAAAAACCCAAATATAAAATTTATTTATGTATTGTTTTTATACTTCTTTTGCTTTTAGTTGCCGTCTCTATTAAGATAAGATTTCTATAACGTGTCTTTCCATGTCTAACGAGCTTTTGACTCGCCTCTAATTGCGGTACCCGCTTTGTTGGTGGTACTGAGCTTTCGAAGTTCATAACTTCTTTTCAAGTGGCGGTGAATAAAATTTGAAGAGATCAGATACGTTGCAGTTGTGCTATTATTTTTCTAAAGAAATAAATTCTTAATCCCATCACCGCCAAAAGTTAAATTCTGGACTTCTGTTTCACTATGTTTAAATCTTGTATTGTTTGATAAATAATTTGGGTTATTAGTTGCTTGCGTGGGTTAAACTGACATACTTAATCATATATGTTTATTACGCAAATTCGATCAAAAATAATGTCGCGTCGACCGGAAAATTTTAAGAAAGAGAAGAAATAGCTTCTGCTGTACGTAAATTCAAGGTGACAGCGTAGTATTATCTTTTGTGATATCTACGTCAAGATAAAATTATTTATCAGTTATTTCTTATTACGATATTTTCTTATTAGAGGTGATGGTTAGAAGTCCAAAATATATATTTATTATGCTAAATATACTGTAAATATCCTCGTGAATAAAATTATGCTTTAAAAATCATAAGGTAGTAACCCATTGCGTCAAGTTCTTCTGTAGAAGCGCATGGTACTTTAGGACCCTATGTGAATTTCAATAAATTTGAGAAAGTACGAGACATTCTCCTCCCACATGATAATTTTTTTCCGAACCGTACTCTCCTAAATTTTTTTAATAGTACTAACACGAACAATTAAAGATATTTATGGGCCTATGCAACTTTATCAACAATGCCTGATACGGTGGTTGAAACCTCTTAATATTAAATCCCTGCATTAGTACATCGAATCCAACAACAAACGGCTGTGATTAACGAAATGTCCAAGAAGGGGACATGGAACGATTAAAAATCATCTAATGCTATATAACTGATAATTTTTTTCTTTCCCAAAAGAAAAGGAAAAATCTGACAAAAATTCTTAAATGTTTATCAAAACAAATATCCAGCCAATTCGGAAGCACTTACATCAACGGACGAAAATAGTCAAAATATCTTCAATTTAAGTTATTAAAAATGTATCAAAGATTTTATCTAACTTGAATGATAGATTAATCGACTCAATGGGTGTCCGAATACAATTCGTTAAAAAATCCCACTCCTAATTACTATCTACAAGTTTGAAAATGATGAGAACTATTCATGTCATAACTCTCAGGAGAGTGACAAGCAACACTATTATCCAAATTATTCATCCCAAAGTCATGCAAGCTTGCCACTCTCTTCTTCTGCTCCACAACTTTCAAGATCTTTTCAAACAGGGACACCTCACATGGGATCTTCAACACCCCTTCTTGTTGGAACCCAAATTCCTCCTCAGCCTCCCTGAGAAGAATCCCAAATGCTTGGTGGCCCAAGTACTCTGTGGGGATGATATACCTCTTCAGCTCATCCCCTACACAAACTGCCATGTACCCCTTAGGAACAAACTCAGTGTTTCCTCCATTAGAGGCTGCATTTGACATATCTGTGAAGGAAAGTGTCCTCTTGATGAACTTGATGCTCTTGCTTCTACCAAGGTTGCTGGTAGATGAAGAGGAGGAGATGGTTGCAGCTGAGGATGAGGTAGCTTTGTTCTTCCACTTCTTAAGTAGTTGTTGGAGCCTAACTATGTCACTTATTTTGCTAGACTTGCTCCTTGGACATTGATCCATTGTCAAAAAGCTCAAGAGAGGGAGGAATTTGTTACTTTTGTGATGTCGGATTTGTTCGTTGCTTGTTTGATGAGATGGAAGAGGGATTGTTTCAAGTGGTAAGTGTGAGCTGTGGTGGTGGGAATTTATAGAGGAGATGATTGGCCTTTGGGTCGTCATGTGTATTTTATTATCAACACTATATGTTATACGGGTACTTTATGACTGATTAATTTAGACGGGAATCAAATAGAACTTTAAATGGCATTGAATTTGTGGTTACGTACTTTAACATAATTATATTTTCATAACTCAAACTCTAAATTTATTTAATATGAATTAGAATAATCTTTTGCTAGTTAATCTATTTGCTCTTTGTTATGTAGTAATAGTGATCAATTGTTCGGTCAGTACATGCTTATTGAGTCCCATGTGATATGAGATAAATTAATCGTTGGAGTTGGAGCACGTCGGTTGGGGGAGCAACTGCCTTTGGAATCAGTAGCCCATCTGAACTTTCTTGGGTCTTGTTTATTTAATCCCCGGATGATTAGATTCCACATTTACCAAGTTTGACTCTACCTTCCGTTACCTTTTATGCTTTTTATTTAACACCTTCACTCAATTAATTTTTCTCCGTACCAATGAGAACTTATTTTAACTTTATCAATATATCTATAGTTTAAGATTAGGAAAAAAAAACAATTTTAAAAAAACTTAAATTTTTTTATCTTTCAATTTTTACTCAATTTGAATTTCAATTAATTTTGATTCAATAAGTGACGGAAGAGCTAGTGATATAAAAGACTAACTTTATTTATCTCTATCATCCTCCTTTTTGGCTGGTTCTTAATCTTATGCTATTTGTAAGGATTTCATTGAGCAAGAAGGAATTTGTTTGCATCGAGCAAGTAAAATTGCTTGTTTTATGTGTATATTAAAAGCAACAAAATTGTCAAGGTTTTCTAATTAACATTATAAAGATGGTCGGCGAAATCCCATATGATTATTTGGTGGGAGGGAGTTGACCCTGGATGTAATTACTCTAGTATCGCTCATTTGACAAAAAAAAATGTATGCTTAATATTTCCTCCCAAAATAAATGCCATTTTCACCAATATATAATCCTCCAAAACCGAAAATCCCTTATATTCTTTATTTTTTGCGTTAGCATTTACCCATTGGTACAAAATTAAAATTTGATATACTATAGCATATTTGTAAGGATTTTGATTTAGTCAATGTACCATGAACGATGAGTTATGCGAATAAATTTTTTTTCTAAAAGGAAATTGTATTGTTATAATTTCAATATTTAATCTTAAATTTTAATAAATTTAAGGTTTTGCTACATTTGCACAAACTCACCACAAATTATCGGATTTCCCAATTTTTTATTTATATCGTTTTGTCATAGATGCAACCGCTTCAGCAGTCAAAACTTCAACAAAGCATCCGGTGGGTGCTGCTAACCTATGATATTATTATATCGCTTAATTTTCATCAACTTGGTTTTTGTAATTGCACAAATGTGGTGTCCCATTAAATGCCATGCACAGATTTTGGGCCTTAAAATAATTCATCAACTGTAGAGAGTTCAACCTTATTTTATTGGATTCTGAATGCTCTGAAGATCGTGGAAGATGGGACTCAGGAAATTCCATGTGAAAGAGTCTTTATTTTATGGTGGAGATGGACGGTACAATTAGAGGACTACCAAGTTGACGACGCTACAAGCTAAAGAACATGATTCCTTTTACCTCATTAAATAAATAATTTGATATATATATATATATATATATATATATATATATATATATATATGTCAAATAATTGCAAGACTAGAGTGTGTGTTAAAGTATGGAGCCTAACAATACTTTCACAAGGTTGATATGTCGCTCAGGGACGCAAAAGAATTGACCGGTCCGAAGACGAAGCAAATCAAAGGAGGAGCTGGAGGGGGGCCAACGGCCGCTGCAACCCCCAGCATCCGTAGGGAGGAGACAGAAGTATCTGAGACTTGACCCTAGCGCCTGCTGGGGGCATTCGAAATAATCCTCTATTTTGTCTAATTAGTCTTAATTAAGTTAGGACTTATTAGAGACTTTATATAAGCATTGTAACCCTTCATTGATAGTTGTCTTTAACCGTTGGACCTAAAGAGAAGCAAGGAAAATTTCATAGGGTTTGGTCTTTAGTCCTTAGGCCAATAAACAAAGAGTGAAGCTCCAAAGGCGATATCTTCCCCCCTTAGATAAGGTAGGAGTGAGAGAGCTCCAAAGGGTGGGTATGGCTAGTCTAGAGTAGGAGAGTTTCTCAACTGACCATGGGAGGCTTGTAATACATTCATTATAAGGTGTGATTGTAACATGTGATATTGTGAATCTCTTCTAACTTGGAAGTCCCCAGACATAGACATTAGGTCAAACTGGGTTACTAAATTGTTGTCGCTTACTTGCTTCATTTCGTTCTTTATCATTTTGCTTAATCAGGAATGTGTGGGTGTGCGTACTTTCAGATTTTAGTTGTAGGAATCCGAACAACATATCAGAGCTAAGGTCAAGAATCTCATAGGAGCTACGATGATGTACGATGGGAGGTCTCCGGTTGAAATGTTTGATAGGATGGACTATGCCTGCATGAAGTTAACAGACATGAAGGAGGAGGAGTGGAAGCTCCTAGATAGGAAGACAGTGAGCGTGTTTTGCTTATCCTTGTCCAAAAACATAGAGCAGTTAGACGACGAAGGCTATAAGGTGGTCTTTGGCTACAGATCTTGGAAGATAACCAGGGGGTTATGGTGTTAGCTCGTGGTTTGAAGGAAAGGATCTTGTACATAACAACGATACTCAAGATAACACCAACTTTGCAGGAGGCTCGAATGATGTGAATTTATGGCACGGTCATCTTGGCCATATAAGTGAGAAAAAAATGAAGGTGCTACGCTCTAAAAGAAATCTACCATATTTGAAGACCATGGAAGTCGAGTTATGCAAGCATTGTATGCTTGGGAAGTAGTGGCAAGTGAGTTTCTCCAGAAGCAGAAGAGCTCCAAGGGAGTAAAGTCTCGAGTTAGTCCATGGTAACTTTTGAGGACTGGCACCAGTGATATTCTTGAGTAGTACAATGTACTAGAAAAGCTCTGTATAGGAGAATGATCATCAAGGATACTTGAGATTGACGAATTATAGCAAGCATAAGTTTCAAGAGTTGAAGGACCAAGTGAGCATGTCTGATGAGGTGGGATCTAGTATTGATGCAGTCAAGCTAGATACTTTTAACTCGGGTAGGAGCGAAAAGGTGTTTGGTAGCTAAATTTTGGTGAGATGGTTATTGTGCGCCAAATACTATCTCTTATCGATAAGTGATGGTAAGCCAGAAGATTATGCAAGTACAAAGCTGTGTGAGTTTGTGCGCGAAAGAGCGTTTGCCAAAGTTGAGAAGATAGAGTCATTGAGTACCAAAGTGACCTGGGAACAGCTCTACAGTGGTAAGAAGGCCAAGCATGATCGAGAGGCTTATATGGTTAGGCGTGAGACACTTGAGAACCGAGGTTGCAAGGAGAGAGCTCTAAAATAGGATACTCTAGAGGATTATGCCAGTGATCGAATGAAGTATGCAAGATGGTATGCAAGGCCATAGATAGCAACCGTTAAAGACAATATGGTGGATGCTCAACCACTTGACAAGCATTGATATGGAGAGCCTATGTAATATGGGCAACAAGGCTAAGAGTGCAAGATGTATTGATGCAAGAGAAGCATCAAGCATCTTTGATAAGAGAAGAGTGATCTATAAAGATTGAGAAAGAGAAGATCTTGTAGCTGATAAGTCTGAGGAAGTGTCCTTGAAAAATTTGGAGCTAGTGACATCTTCAACTAGCCTTAAAAAGTGAGCATTAAAGGTCCTACCAATTGGGTCACTGAGTGACTGGTGACTAGTGCCAATTAGTGAAGAAAGTCATCCAATTAAAGGGTGGCTAGTAAAAAAGTCATTCGAGTGAAGGGTGAGTAACTGAATGAATGATTGCAGAAAAGTAAATCATGCAGAGATGATTACCAAGGTTGTGACATTGGAGAAATTGAGACTCAACATGGCCTCAGCTGGTCTTGTTGAATGATGATCAAAGGCCAGCGTACCAAACAACCAAGTGAGGATGCATGGGAGCACCAAGTGAAAGGTGTCTTATGTGACAACGGATCAAGTAAAGAGGTTAGTCTCTAGGTGGGAGATTGTTAAAGTAAAGGTACCTTCAGAAGGTTGATATGTCGCTCAAAGACGTCCAGAAATTAACTAGTTCGAAGATAAAGCAAATTTGAGGAAGAGGTGGAGGGGGGCTAATAGCCGCTACAACCCCCAATGTCTGTTGGGAGGACAGAAGTTTCTGAGACTTCACCCAAGCGCCCGCTGGGAGCATCCAAAATAGTCTTCTACTTTACCTAATTAGTCCTAATTAGGTTAAGACTTGTTAGAGACTCTAATATAGAGCATTGTAACCCTTTTATTAATAGTTGTCTCTAACCCTTAGACGTAGAAAGAAGTAAGAAAAACTTCATAGGGTTTGGTCTTTAGTCCTTAGGCCAATAGATAAGGAGTGCAGCTCCAAAGGTGATATATTTCTCCTTTAGACAGATAAGAGTGAGCGGAACTCCAAATGGTGAGTGTGATTAATCTAGAGTAGAATGTCCTATTAATGTTGTAAATATTGAGTTTGGTCAATTATGAATCAATCTTCGTTTGTAGAAGTTGTGTAGGCTATAGACCCGGAAAAAAACTAATTAATAGAATTATCTTTATATGAAAACAGATTGCACTGAGAATCAATGAGGATTTAGCTAATGACAACAATGAATCTTTTAAGTTGATCGTTAGATGCCAAAAATTCAAGGACTTCTTTTCTTAGAGAAAGGGAACAGAAATGACTAAAAGTCGATACATGCACTTTATGCTCTAAAACATAAAAATTAAATGTTCCCATGTTACGACTTTGTACTCAAAGATTAGATCGAATATTTTTATTCTGTATTATAACAATTCGAGAAATAAAAATTATAAGCTACCTTTTGACCATTCCATTCCTAATAACGAAAAGAAATTTGCTTGTATCTGCAACTTTCAATTGGTAGGAAGACTAATGATTAATCGACCAGAATGTGGTTCTTTCGGCATTTCGTTTAATTAAGAATTGAATATGTTAAGAAATGTCTCTATCAAGAATGTGATGCGTCCCTTGTGAATAAGAGGTCGAGGTTAGGATTCATTCGCTTAGTTTGACACTTTTGGCTGTGGTTGTATATTGATGATGATTTTATAAATACAGATTTTTTTTATCAAATTATGTATATCTTGTATTTTCTATTTTGTTTATCTCTATTATTAGTTGCTCTGAATATTTTAGTATTTATATTTTAGGTTCTGTTCTGTTCTGTTGTTGCACTCACCAAGAAAGCTAATTACTCGGTCAATAGTCAATGCAAACGGACAGCATCGTACGATATGATAATACCAATGTCCACTAATCAATGTTGGGCACTAAACCATATTTTAAGCAACTGAAATCAAATTGCCTCGGTTAGTAGTATATCAACATATTATAAGTTGGGACTCAAAAACAAACATATAATAAGTTGGGAAAAGTTATTTTTTAAGATCTCAATAATTCATTAATGATTACGAAGACTAATGATAAAAAGTTGAAAAACTTGTAATCATTTTGGCCTAACATGGCTTTTCTAGTAGGTTGCACCATGATTTAGCTATATAATATACGCATCTTCTTATGCACATGACACCTGCACATGGAGATCAGAGGAAATAAAACAAACAAGTTAACGTATCGTTGCCAAAGAGTAACTGTCTGGAAGACACAATTCTTATATAAATTTACAAAAAAATTAGATTCAATCTTGATATATTTCTACTTTAAAAAAAATGATGTGGCGTTTATTTGTTTATATGTGTATGTGATTCAACATTCAATTGTATAAGTGTTAGGAAATTGGAAGCGAGATACAACTATTTTTAGATAAGTATATATGAATAGTTGATGTTTTAACAAATAATAAGAGAATGGCCAAGTATGCATGAAGTAGATGATTAAGGTCTACATCCATCAAAATGAGACATTCAATATTATAATGGAAATAATATCTCCACTTAACTAATAAAAATATTTTAAAAATTAATTTCATGCAACATATTCCAAAATATTTAAATATATATTATAATATATAAATCAAAAATAATAATAAAAAGTCTGATCAAGGTCTAATCAAGATATAGTTATGATCTAATTATGGTAGTATCTAATTTAGGGTAAAAGAGTAAGGATAGGATAAAAATTCATAGAATTCATACATTACCCTAGATCCCACCTTTAAATATGGACATATATTCATATGTTATCCTAGACCCAATCAAAATTAACAAATTCTCGATCTACATAATAAGGATAGGGTCCGGCTCGTAAAATATGAACACTTTTTTCATTCCTGCGACCATTCTTTTAAAACGACATCAAACTAACATGAGAAAATGAAGAAAATCAATATGAACACTACAAAAACATTCATTCAAACTCAACATGAAATACCAAAATTACTTCAATGTCAAAAGGCTACAAGTACAAACTCATACTTTGCGCCAAAAAGTATTTAGTCCAGCAACACAAAGCATGAATAATTTTAAAGAAGTCCGAGATTTAAACTCATAATGAAAAATATCTTTGTCAACACATATTACCTCTCCATAAGAGTCTTCCACCTCTTCCTGGATATTAACTTAATAGATGTTACATAACCTCTACTTAGACACTAATTATCATTGAAAGCGAGAGATAAGTACACCAACTTATTCAAAGTTTATATTTTCCTGATTTCGGAATAGAATATCTAGCCAAATTTCTAATAATGTGCTTCCCGATCACTGACAAAAGATTTGTTTGTTCAGCTCACAATTGTGTAGGTTCATTGAACAGGAGCAAATGATAGAGCCTGAGGATTCTCCTACAACAAGAACCTATGTTTCATTGTCACTTGTTCCAATCATCCAACTCCCCCACCGAACAGAAAAAATACTGTTCAGATATGATTCTCTGTATCCAAATATGTTTGGATTAACAGTGGTATCATGTAGGATTAAATTAAGTATAGGAAGTAGTTAAGTATGTTTACTTGAAAACAAATGTCAAACAAATTTTGAAAAAGAAAAAGTAAGGTCCCGAAAAGACCTTTTTCCTATAGGTTTCCAAGAGAATGAGGCGAAGAGATTGAACTTAAATTTTTTTACTCTAAGAGTAGAGTTTGACCAATTTGACTAGCTCGAATTAATCGTGCAAAAAATTGGTTAGTGAATTCTAATTCTCCACCCACCTTCTACTGTTTGAAACAAAATTCAAGAAAATGAGCAATGGGAGTCACTTATCCGATTTCTGAAAATTGATTTTGATGCAAATAATAAAAATTATATGAAACATTATGTCGGATGGGAGATTACTGGTCCGAAGTTGTCATGCACTAAGCCTAACACAACACTTTTATTATAGATTGTGTATAATCCTGCTTCCATAACCGCTTACATCCACATGGCTCATGATAATTGAGTATCTAATTACCTCAACAGTGAATTATACTAGCCCCTCACATGAAGGATGTCTTAACATAGTTTTCATAAATTTGGACTTGCATTGTTATGATCATTTAGATGCTCAAAACTAATCAGTGTCAAGAACTTGTACCATACTGGTCTCTAGCATCTCGTGTCATGCCACGTCATCGTTTGAGCCCGACTCGAATGGAAAGGAGCGTGGTGGAGATTTTGATATTGAGGTCCAAGAGCGAGATTCAAAACTGGAGTAAAACAAAGGGAGATGTATAGCTGGAGGAGAAAGAAAAGGAAGGCATTGAATGCAATGTAGTGGACATTGAAAAAGTTTAGTTAGAAAGAGATGAGTCAGTATAAAACATTATAGGGCATGGAGGAGATTTTCTGCAGAAGATCACACGTGAGGCCCTGCATCTAATTGGTTTTACTTCATGTGCACTTGTTGTAACAGATAGATACTTCACGTTCCTGATTGCAGAGATCACAGCAGTTAAATGCTCGAACCCAAAATCGGATCGGGCAGTATCTGATAACGTTATCTCTTCAATTATCAGAGAAAATCTCAAATCATTTGAACATTCAGAAAGAAAACAAGCATGGCTTCTTGAAATGAAGTGCCCTACAAAAATTTACTAAGTAGTTACACCAAATAAGAAGACATGAGGTTCCAACTAATTCGCATGTGCATTGGCATCTTTGCCACAAACCGGAGAACGTCCGGCTTGTCCCGAAGGGCCGGGTACATGTTTTCTGGCTTTCGGTCCAGAATAGGGATGTACTTTGCCATGTTGGGAAGTACAACCTCCCTACAATGGAGATGTAGTAAAGGGACCTTGGACAGAACACTTCCTTTCTGGACATCAAGATTTGCAGGCCTCCGCAACTTGTATGGCTCCCCTGAAAGCGGCTCAATGGTAATTTGAGGCATTTGCTTCCATTTCTTGTGCATAAACCAGCCGTATTTATAGTCTCCCACGATAGGAGTTCCCAAAGCTTCAGCGCAATGTACCCGGAGCTGTATAAATATGGATAAGGACACATCAGAGACATATCAAAGGCTGCGGCCAGCCTCGAGACGTTCCATAATATAGAACCCAGTAACACAATCACACACTCAAAACCAACACTAACATGTAGCATACTACAATAGGTGGATCCACCTTATAAACCAACTCATCCCAATTGCAATTTCCGATGTGGGACACTCTCCAACACGCCCCCTCAAACACAGCTCATCGGGCCGAAGTTTGCACGGGCGTAACACTACCTCTCGTGCATCGTGCTAGCATATGGGTCATCGACTTGTTAGAGCAATTGGCTCTGATACCATATAAGAATTTTCATATCCAACCAAGAACCTTAAGATTATGAGTAGATGGATCCTTCCACTTATAAACAACTCATCCCACAACTTCTGATGTGGGACACTCTCCAACACTCACAATGTCAAAACTAGACATGATCAGTCACCTTAATCAAATAACTACCTACGATATAGAGACAGCAGTATACCTCTAATTTAACTAACTAGACAAGGAAACTCTTTCATTAGCTAATCATGGATTGAAAGCAGAGGAAAATTATTCCTTCAACTAGCCAGTTTTTACTCCGTTTACATATGTTCCATAATACCTGATCTTTTCGACCTGTAAGTGGACGCAATTCAATCCATGAGCATCCGTTTATCATAGGCCCCATCACTCGATATTCAGTTATAGCCTCTTGCCGAGCTTCGAAACCAGAACACTGAGCCAGAACAACTCTCTCGGACTTCCCATCATCAAGAATCACCTAAAACAAATAGTGTCTGGTGTTACAATCAATTTATGTGATTTATCCCGAACTGCCAGGTCTAGCTCTGAAGACGGGAAGAGAGCTAGCACCTTCGAAAGGGGAGCGTGAACCAGGCCTTCTTTCTCTTTGGGGCGGCCGATAACTAATGCCCAGTACCGTTGATATGTTGCCTCACGGGCATCATCCCACTCCTGGTAGCATATGTCTTAGTAAGGAGTACCAAATACTTGCAAATTGTACAAGAATTAAAAAAATTTCCACATATTCTTACTTCTTAGTAGTATAACCTAACAGCCAACAGCAATACCTTGCAGGGGGATGTCGATTTGCTGTGGCCACTGAATAACCATTGAAGATGGGACACACTTCCTTCTGTCCTTCCCATTAGAAGAAGGCCGCTGCTCTCTCTATCAAGCCGGTGGACCTGAAAGAATCATCATGAGCAAGAGCAAAAACGGAAAAACAGTCCAACTACTGTTCCTAAAGCTCTTTATCTCGCTGAAACATATAAAACTAACGAAACCATACAGGATTAATGCTACCCTATATAGCAGTCAAGTTCAAAAAGGGTGCATCAACACCAGAGAACAGTTTAGCCTAAACGCGCAGTCGTATGGTTAGAATGCAGTTGTTAAGATCATAAATGCTCACCAACTTTGGACTCTCGTCAGAACCATATGACAGAGCTGCAGCGGCCAATGCATCCATGCTATTATGAACTGGCATATTCCCCTGTTGCATTGCGACACAAACAAGTTAATAAATCAAAGTTTGGAGGAATACAAACAAGCAGGCAGAGTCCTCCATTTCTAACCTTGACCGGGACTCTAGGAGGCTTATTCAACACAAGTATAGCGGAGTCCTACAACATCAAACAAACTAAAGATCAAAAAACACACAAAACTAAGTAAAAACAACAAATGCCAAGCTAACAGAATCCATCCAAAACCCCTGTATCATCACCCAAAGCTCATCCTGAACACACCTTATACTCGACGAGCCTCTGCATATAGGCAATCTCATCAGCATTCGGGTGCAGAGTCCCGCTCGGGATGGTATCAAACCTCTTCTTGATCCTAGTCTCCGCAACCGACACTGGCACGCAGACCCTCATCCCTTTCTCCATCACGTCCCCCGTTTTGATCTGTTCACAAACTGGCAATCAACTAACAAATTAAACCCCTCACAATCACACAAATAACCAAACACCCCTCACTCTCTTCTCTGAATCGAAACTCAGACAACTCCCACCTTTCGCATCAGCATCCCTTCCCGCCCTTCCTTCTCCAAGTACACCTAGAAACACCGAAAACACATCAATAAGACAGGCTTAGCAGCAAACAGAAAATGTTAGAATCTTTGTATCCAACCTAGATGGGTAGGTGGATTTTCCACAATTATAAACAAGTTCACTACTCTTGCACTAAATAAGTTATTTTCAACGTGTTCCCTCAAACGATTCCCTCAAACGACACCCATCAGGTCGAACATTACACGGGCATTGATTTCACCAACGTGCGAGAAATAGGGCCACAACAATAGGAACATATCAACCCGCTCTCATATTGGATTATCCACACTTATAAACAAACTTACTACTCTTGGATGAAGCAAAATGATATCCTCAACAAAAAGGAATTATAAGGATATGTTTGTTTCGCTAGGAAATGTTTTCCCTAATGAAAAGAATTCCGTTCATTTTCCGGCGGAAAACATTTCCCGTAAAACACTCACGAGGCCTTTGTTGAAATGGGAGCGGACGACAGTGTCGTCGACCTCGTCGAAGTAGTACTTGAGCCAGGTGACGGCGGTTACGCGGGAAGAGGTGGAGTTCCGTCCGGGGAGAGGGTGGCCGGGGAAGGGGGGAAGCGAGAGGAGCTGACGTGGCATGGGCCCTGCTTTAGGAGGCCCTAATCGGGCCACGTTGTTGGCGACCCGGACGACGGGCTCGGCGACGGCTGGCTGCGGCCGGGCGATCCGGGAGAAGCGCCGAAGGTGGCGGATGGCGGCGGGGCTGGGAGTGGCGAGCATCGGGAAAGGGCGGGCATGTGCGGGTCCGGGTTCGGGCTGTTTGGAGCGGCTTTGGGTCCGGTCCGGAAATAAAGGAATAATTAACAATCAGAGATAAAATCTAATTATATTTAAATTTCTAGAAAATTAACATTCTATTCATCTTTTACTACATTTTTTCGTGGTTGAATTTGGTAATAGTTACTAATTTATGATAACATTGAATCATAAATTTATAAAATTATTATTATATCAAAAAAACACTTTTTTTAGTTGGCTCAAAGTAAGGACCTGGAAAAATGAAATCAATAACGATTTCTTATTTTGATGTTTTTTCCTAGCCAGGTGGTGTCCAAAGTCCAAAAAAACTAAGTGTCCTTATTTAATTTATACAATAATCAACTTGCTCCAACAAATAAGATACGCATAACTCAACATAATTACAACTCTCTTCCTCTTGGTTGTGTTATTTTCCATAATTTTAAAAAACGCGGTCCGACCGAAGGTCTGACCAATCAGACTGTGTTTTGGACCCAATTCCGGGTCGTTTTTATCTTAAAAATGCAGTATAGTTCGATCGGTCAATTTTTGGTCGAACCGGCCGAATCAACAAAAAAACGAACGGTTCGACCAGAAATTTGTGCACATATATATATTTTTTTACTCTACATAACTTATTTACATATATATTTATATATGTTTCAGGAAATTACACTAAAATATGAAGGAAAAAAATATCCGATCCGACCAACTAGACAGCCGATCGGACCGCTCGACCCAGGGTCGGACCTAAATCCGGGTCAACCTTCGGGTTGTTTTTAAGAACTATGTTATTTTCATCTATGGAAGTGGGCCTTGGGACCCGACACCTTATCCCTCCGACTCCCAAGTTACCGGAGCCCAACGTCCATCCGATACCCTGGCTCCCAAATTTTGGCCCATGGCCTTTGCCCATGGACCTCATCCCCCAGTTGCCGAGTCTCTCCTAATCAAAGTTTTAAAAAATGCGGTCTGACCAGTGGTTCGACCAATCAGACCACAAATCGGGCATAACTCCGAGTCGTTTTTAGGGTAAAAAACGTTGAGTAGTTAGACCGGGGGTTCCGGTCAGACTAGACAGTTCACCCGGAAAATCTAGTCGAATCGTCCGGTTTGCACGAAAATTTGGTATTATTATATGTTTTTATATTATTATTAGTTTATATTTACCTATGTACCCATATATTTTTCAAAAAAATTACATAAAAACAAGAAAAAAAAGTCTGGTCTGACCGGCAGTCGGGTCAATTGAACTGGATGACCCGGAGGTCAGACCCAATTCTGGGTCGCCCTCCGGGTCATTTTTAAGAACCTTGCTCCTAATAGTGTCTCTGTTCTTCTGTCCGCGCCGCGGCTCCGTCTCCGTCTCTGAGCGGATTTTGATACTAAGATAAGATCTTAGCCAACTCAGATAGTGAGATTAAGCCCTTCTTTGTCAATTTCTTTGATGGATGGGCAAATATCATGCAATTTTAACAGATCAATGTAATAAAGTTGGTTGGTTGCTATTTATTATAAGTTTGGAAAAAAATAATTTTAGTACTTCTGGTTTCACAATTTTTGACATATGATCCAATCGTTAGAAAATGACCAAAAGAGTGATGATGTTACCACCCCGTTTTGCTTTTAGGATCAGGAGGTTTTCCGAACCTAAATTCATTCTGAACCAAATCTTTTTTACATTTTAATCCCAACTTATTTAGTATATTTCAAAAATCCCTCCTTTGAAAAGAGGCCAGAAGAGGGCCGGAGGAGGGGCGGAAGGGGAGGAGGAGAGGTGGAGGGGAAAGGAGGAAGAGGAAAATAGGGTGGAGAGAGGAGGATGGGCAGAGGAAGGGTGGTGGGGGAGGAGGAGGAGAGGGGGGAAGATAGGGTAGAGAGGGGGAGGAAGGGTGGAGGGGGCAGAGGGAGGGGAGGAGGGATGGAAGGGGAGGAGGGGAGTAAGAGGGCGGAGAAGGGAGAGGGGAAAAAATTTCTATGCGGCATTTCTGAAATATACTATATAAGTAGGGACTAAAATGTAAAAAAAGATTAGGTATGGAGTGAATTTAGGTTCGGAAAGTCACCCGAGCCTAAAGTGAAACGAGGATGCTAATATCAGGATTTGTTTGGTCATTTTCTAATGATAGGATCATATGTCACAAACCGTGAAACCACAGATACTAAAATTGTAATTTTTTTGGGTATTGTCTAACTCTAAGATTATTTCGCGTGATATGCATTTTTGAAAATTAATTGAAAGACCACGAATAGGTGCATGAAAGGAATTGTTGTATATTTTATGAAAAGTAGTCATGATGTCAAAGAAACAATCATGATTGGTTAACAATTGAAGATTATTGAGAAAAAATAGATGAAAATATTTTTTCCATGAAAAATGGTTGTAACTCTTAAAATTTTCTCTTCACTTGTAACATTTTAACCAAGTTAAACATGTTCATTCAAAACCTATAAATAAATTTATCTCCTTCGTTTGCGAATCACCCCGAACAATTCATTGCATAATCATTTATTAGCAATAGTTTTTATTCTTTCCTTCTTTCTGAGTCCGAAAATTCAGAATATTAAGAGTTTATCCAAAATTTTGAGATTCGTAGTACAATGATCTTGGAACTATTCTAGTCATTGTATTTTGAGAAATATTGTTGTAGTCCGTGCGCACTGAAATATACGGAACAATCTCGTCTTACGGAGAAGAAGTCCAACTCTTGGCTGGACTACACGATAAATTAGCTCTTAATCAATTATACCAACTTCGACCAAATGACAAAAATAATATTTTAAAGAACAAGTAAATCAATAAGACCGTGAGACATAAAAGTCTAATTGAAAATAACAAAATTCGTTAGAACATGAAAGATTTTGCAATTTTTTTAAAGAGGCATGGTGATATTTGATCATTGTTACCAATTAAAGGTATCAAAAAGAGATATACAATAACCGTTATTGGCGCCAACGGTCAGAATCACATATTAGCTTATCCATCAACGTAAAGACACCATCTTCTTCCCACCACCTACTTATTATACCACACACACATACACACACAGCTGGAGAGAATACATCAAGAATTCTCGATTTTGAGTCATTCTTCTTCGAGGGATCCTCCGATCTCCGTGAAGATGCGAACCTTGAAGCTCTCAAGCCCATGGAGCAGCAGCTCCTTGAAGCTCCTGCCTCCTCAGTCGCCATCAGAGTGTTGCACTTACAAGCCTCTTCATACTCATCCGTTTTGCCTGCTCCCTAGCCTCAAGCACGCTTCGTCACGGTGAGGCCCTCGTTCCCTTTCTCTTCTCGCTTTAACCTTGATAATTTTACTTGTTTGTTGGAATTTTGAGGAGTTGAATTTTGAGTTATGAGGAATGGAGATTTCTTATGGGTAATTAGAGTTTATCGTGTCCAACAAAAACTTAAACAATTTGTTGAGCTGTCTAGATTAAACACATAAAGCTTTGATTGTGTTTTTGCACTAAGAAATTATGCCAGGAGAGATTGAAATGGAAAATGTGTTGGGCATGTTTACACGTATGGAAAATCTACCTACTCGTCACCTTAAGGTTTCAAGTAAGCTATGAAAAAGCCCGTGCAAACTTCGTCCCGATGAGCTTCATTTAAAGGGGCATGTTAGGAATATCTCATCGCACGGGTGTGATAATGCCTCGAGTGCGATGAAATATTGGTTGGGTTTGGGACGATTGATTTGGTTGTACAATGCGGAACAAGCTCATGTCATTTGTTAAAGGGAAGATAATGTATCATTCCCAAAATGGATTTGGTTGAACTCAAGTAGTATCTGTTTTGACATATTTTCTGAATGCTTCAAAATGGAGGAAGAGAGAACTTTTTGGATGCAGCCCTTTCAAGGATGTGGTTGGTCATGCCATCCAGGGAATCTCTGAGAGCTTGGATGATCCTGTAAGAGCTTTCCATCGTATTCTACTCGTCTTTTTAACTTTATGTTGCTGAATCCAAAAGCGGGCATTTCATGGCAGATCATCTGCAAACCAGACACGGACCTGCGAGACCGATTACAAGCAAAGAATGAATCTAGCGTCGAGAATCTATTGCTGATCTCTGATGCTTCGTTCTGGAATTCTTTGAAGTTTGTGATGCTCTCCGGGTTCCTCACGCTTCAAGGCAGCCACCTTGCATTGGCTGCAACAGACTTTTCAAGTGGGGTGCAGTCAATTCCATTTATCGGGGACCTAGGAGACATTAGCACAGGTTTTGCTTCAGTTAGGAGAATCTCCCTTGTACTGTTTACAGCTAAAACTTCCATAGTGCAAGATGATATGTTCAACCATCTATTCGCGAAGTTCGTATAACATGAGAAATTAGCTATGTGGGGAGGGCTATCGATGATTTATTCCTCGTTTCTTCGTGTTGCAGGCATTCTTGCTCATATTCTTCTCTGAACTGGGAGACAAGACCTTTTTTATTGCAGTAAGAGCCCTCTTCTGGACTTTTTCTAACAATTGGTTCAATCTAATGCTGAGCTCCACTAGAAAACACATCAGCTCAAGCACTTGCTCGGTTGTGAATGTTTCGTGCAGGCTCTTCTAGCAGCTAGGAATTCTGCCGCCATAGTTTTCGCAGGGACTTTCGGTGCACTAGGGTATGCTTTTCGATTAATGGTGATCACAATGCTTTGTGTCTTCATTGAATATTCAATATTCATCAAATAAAGGGCACGCCTTTCTTGTCTGAAACAATGCCAATCAGCAACTTTCATAAACCTTGCGTCACGGAATGAGCTGTTTTTTTAAATTGGAACAGAGTTTAATTGATCTCATCATCATCCTATGCTAATTCATAATAATCATAGATCAATGTCTCAGAATCAATTTAGCGCCGGAGTTAATGTAGATGTATGTCTTTGCAGGGTAATGACCGTCATATCTGTTGCTCTTGGAAGAACCTTTCACTACGTGGATGAAATTCTCCCTTTCAGGTATATCGTAAACGCCCCGCTCTGTGATCCTTAGAGGTAGTTAACGAAGAAATGGCGATAGGATGTGCACATTTCCTGTCAAAAGTCTTCACCTAATCAGAGCAAATTGCAGAACACTCAGACAAGAACAAACACTTTTCACGTCCACCGAAATCTTTGCTGCATCTATTAGGAACTCATTGATTCATTTGCAGATTTGGTGAGACAGACTTGCCACTTGATGACATTGCTGCAGTTCTCCTTTTGGTTAGTTTTCTGCCCGGCTATTCTAAGGAACCAAGATTTTGAGAGCCCTAAATAAGCGCTTTTGGCGTGATTGCATCCGAATTAGCACGAGGAACATAACAAGCGCGTTTCAGGTGTACTTTGGGATCACAACATTAATTGATGCTGCTTCAGATGATGGCCTAAATGCTGACGGTGAACAAAAAGAGGTGACAATTCAGTTGTATCCATACATATAAAAGTTAAAATTCTCTTTTTTCTGACTTGATCAATTGTGCTAAACTTGGTTCAACTCTGGCTTATACCAAATACTAGGCAGAGCTTGCAGTCTCAGACTTTTCAGGAAATGGCGCGGGGATTTTGGCAGCCGCGAGCACCATTGTCAGCACTTTCGCCTTGGTTTTTGTTGCTGAATGGGGTGACAAGTCATTCTTCTCCACCATAGGTAAGATATGCTGCTAGAAATCTGTCAGTATCTTAGGGTCTATTTGACCTCGTATCAATTCTACTCAATCTTATGACATATTGTCACGCGACCCCGTCGATAGCAATGTGGTATAGTTGAACTGCATTGATCGTAGATCTCCCCAAATTAAGGCAAGAGAAACTGCATGTTTCTGACTCTTCGCTCTCTATTGATGCAGCACTTGCAGCAGCCTCCTCGCCTCTCGGTGTCATCGGCGGCTCCCTGGCCGGTCATGGTGTAGCTACCTTGGTAAACTACCACCAACTCAGTTGTTTAACGTATCGACGCGAGTTGATATCATGTCTTGTTCCTAAGCTTCGGACCGGATATGGAGATCCTAACAAAAAAATTGTTTTCTCTATCAGATTGCAGTTCTCGGAGGTTCTTTCCTTGGTTCATTCTTATCAGAAAAGGTAAATAACAGCTCAAAAATGGTCCAAAAGTATGTTCCACCATAATTCTCAACTTAATTTTCATGTTACAAGCCATAT
>SOPF01024000.1:0-29368 GCA_012979155.1 Hypericum perforatum | reverse complement strand
TCGCTCCAAGCATATAGAGATTGACTCACTTTGTTTGTGAACATGTCGTTGCCAAAAATCTGAAAGTCCACTACATCTCAACCAAAGATCAGGTTGCTGACATCCTTACAAAACCACTCCTTTGGCAACGCTTTCAAGACTTACGGACCAAGCTCACCGTGCGCTCCATTTCGCTTAAGGGGGTAAAAGAGTTACCATATCTTAATCCAACTATTTCCGGATATCTCTCTGTCAAGACCACAATTTGCAACTAACATATTTGGCTAATACTTCTTTCCTTATCTACTTCGATTACATCCGAATTCTCTGCACCAAATCATATAGCATTAATATTGAGATTCTCGTACACCTATATAAATGTATCGATGTACAACTCTATTGACTATATGAGCAACACCATTATTTCAATGATCACGTGGAACGCACTATCCAACCGACTTACAACTGTTTTTTGTACAAACATAGTATAATCGACCCATATTCTTGTTACTTTTAGACATTTTAATTAGGGCACATACACCATATTTATATTCAATGTTCATGTACGTTGCACCATCATCAAACTCAAATGACAAATTTGAAGATGACATTAGTAATCTCAAAATCTTTAACCCAACTTCAAAATCAAGCTTCCACTAAGCTTACTTTAAAATCCAGAACTGCCTTAAACCCTACATTTCATAAACACCAAGCTTCCACGCAACCTTAAACCCAAAATTGCAAACTTGAAACCCACACTCGACCCAACCTTGAACCCATTCTTCTGGCCATCATTAGCAGCTTCAATCAGCACATTCGAATAATGACAGCATTGGAGATGGAGAAGAAGATTAGAAATTTAGGAAGATAGAAAGAATTTTAAAGTCGTTCTAGTGTTTTGTGAAGATTTAGGTTTTGTGGATTTTGATGGTTTTATAGAAAGTGAAAGGTATTTTTTAACTCCATAAACTTATTTTTTGAATGAGAGATATTTTATTATTTTCAAATGGCTTTTCGCCAGAGAAAATTTCTCATTCCGAATCTAGGGGGCCTTATCAATTATTTTTAAAAAAGTGGACAACTAAATAATTTTAAAAAGTAGAGACCAAAGAGATAATTTTGCTGTAGACTAAAGACTATAGAGCAATTTGCCCTAAATAATATCATAATATGCATTTTTTAATGAAGAAAACTGGATTTTGAATAAACTTGGGATAATTTTGTCACTTTTTAAATGAGACTAAAGAAATCTACCTTTGTAATTGGTTAGCAAACCCATGAACTTACGCCATTAAATTTCCAAGATTAATTGTTAATTGACATAGAATTCTGTCACATTTTAAAATTTTCAAATGATTTGAATGATGCTAAAAAAATCATAATCATACCTTGGAAGCATGTTTAGGATGAATGGACTTGACTACCGGTTGGCTTGACAAACATCATCACATTTTTGTTGTCTGCAGTGTATATAATCTTTTGATAAGTGAAATGATAAAAGATTCTATTTCATTTTGATAAAATCAATAATTTAAATCATATTATTTGTGAAAATAAAAATATTATTTGGGAAAAAATAAAATCCAAAGCTGTATAATCAAAATTTTCAATATGAACTGTTGTGCTAATAATTGATAGAATTATGTTGCCTGGAATAAAAATGCAACACGGTTTTTTAGGGGAAAAATGTAACATGGTAGGATCATTACTTTTCCTTCGATTTTTAACCCCTTTAGTTACTAAAAAAAGAAAATATGGGAAAAAAGTATTGACGGGCAGTAATTTCCCCACCTTCCCCACCACCCAAAAAAATAGAAAAAAAAGGAAACAAATTTGCATCTTAAACTTCCCTTCTTCGCCGACCTTCCCAAAGAGAGCAGAAGAAGAAGAAAAAAAAACCGTCACCTTATTATTTTTCCTTAGAAAGAGAAGTTAGAAAAGGTCAATGGCGGAGACGACGGCGGCCTCGTCGTCGTCGTCATCTTCGCCGTCGCCGAAGGAGAAGATGGAAGGGTGGCTGTACCTTGTCCGGTCCAGCCGGTTCGGGCTTCAGCACTCCTCTAAAAGATACTTCGTCCTCCAGCGACAACACGACGCTCTCGAAGAAGGTAACCGTAACGACGATGACGGTGATGACGACGATGATAATGTTGTTGGTGACGGTAGCAGCAAACACAACAACAACCTCCACCACGTTCTACGGGGATATAAGTCCGTTCCATCCTCTAAGCACGAGGTAACCGCTCTTCGTCTTCTCGTTCTATTTAATTCCTTGCACATTGTTTTTTTATATGTAAAATTACTCTCGGTGCCGATCAGATTTATTGGATTTTTTTATTTTTTTGTTAAGGGTAAACAAGTCATTTACTTAATAACGTCAGTGCTAAGAGTATAACGGAACCAAACCTGGGGAAGTTTCTAATCTATTTTTGTAATACAAAAGGATGGGCACCGAATATACCAAATATCGGGACCTTAATTAGTGAGTATAATATTCTCACCAAAAAAAAAATTAGTGAGTATAATATTTTCCCGCGTTTTGCCGTCGTTTGTTTCTTATCGGTAGATTTGTTATAGAAAAATAACTATATTCACAAACCTAGCTCCAATCGAGGAAAATGCTAAAGTTGACCGAGGATAATGACCTCATCCTCTAGTTTGTGCATAGAGCTGTTTTCATATGTTTGTTTGAGTTATGCTTGCGCACGGGAAGTATGATTGTAATTGTCGATTTTCGAATTTGACATTTCGGATGATGTTTGGAAACAATTAGAAGCCAGACATTCTTTCTTAGTCTATCTATACCCCGACTGTCGGCTTTCGAATTGATGCTTGATTGTATCATGTTTGAATAGAAGTAATGTTTTTGATCTAGATGAAGCATTGTAATTTGTTTGAAAGGCCAGAACTTCTCATCCAATGCAAAATAATTTGTCAAATATTTTTCAGGTCCCCATAAGGAGTTCTGTAATAGATTCCTGCATTAGGGTCACAGACAATGGAAGGGAGAGCATTCACAGAAGAGTACGTAAATTGAGCTCGGGTTGTGATTACTCGAGTACATTCAAAGTCATTGCTTAAAATATTTTCCCGGGTATCAACATTGTTTTAAGAGCTGGAAATTTTGCAACTTGCAGGTGTTATTCATGTTTACTTTGTACAACACTTCTAATCACAATGATCAACTAAAGGTGAGGTGAATATCAGATGAATTTGTTATTGTACACGGGGAAAAAAATGCTAATGTGAAATCCACTTATACAGCTGGGAGCAAGCAGTCCGGAGGAAGCAGCAAGGTGGATACATTCTTTCCAAGAAGCAGCTGTAAAGGTTTGCAACTCAATATTGATGTTTATGCAGCTCTTTGCTGCTGCTGCTGATATATTAAAGGTCTATGCAGGGAGGTCAAAACGATTTCAATCATTCAAGGAACTTGAACAGCTGGCAATCTTTTAGGTACTAATCTGTCGGCTATTTCTGTTGTTTGATTATCTGCCCTTTCTACTTATCAAAACCCATTATGTAACTGTGGGGTTTTATTTTTGTATAGGCTTATATCCTTATTGATAACATTTTAGAGAAGTGAATTATTTCTAGTTGTTGCTCATCCTTCAGATGAAGAATATCCCTAATGCTTCAACCATCTCTGTAGTTCATGATGCAGCTGTTTGGATGATATAAGTAATTGTTTTTGTCCTAGCAGATTGACTAGATCTCGTCGAGGAAGTCGTGTTAGATCAATTGATTGGACTCTATGCTCATCTACAAACAATGATGCAGTGACCGACGTTATTGCACCGTCTATTTGGACTATATTTGGGTGTCAAAATGGTAAGAAATACTCATACAATACCAGTTCTGATGCTGATGAAGTTGCATCCCTGAAAGTTGACGTTATGCAGGTTTAAGACTTTTTAAGGAAGCAAAAGAGAGAGATTCCCCTGTGACAGTAAGTAGATCTTCTGTCTTATTGCATGTTTCATGATCAACTGGAATGATTATTGATATTCTTTATTGTAGCAGTGGGATGATCATCCTGCGATAATGGCAGTGTGTGTAGTTGATGGAACTTCTGAAGCTGTTTTCCAAACTCTTATGTCTCTCGGTCCGTCAAGATCAGAGTGAGGCTTTTGTCCCTTTCAGTTTATTTTTGTTAGTAATCAAGCTTGTGTAAAAGGTAGTGGTTAGGTGTAAATCTGGTGTAAGCCTAGCAAAGTACAATGGACTTAAGGTGGGAAGAGAAACTTTACGTTGGAAATTTATTCAAGGGGACAGTCATATTTGCTTTAATTGATTGGATACAGTATATTCTTGGACATAGGATACTCATCAAACTATTTGATCAGTTGATAGTCAATTAAAGTTGCAAAATGAAAGATAAGAGCCTAATTAGCCTCTTATATCACATATTTAGAAGCTGCTATGTTACTTGTTTGTTAGCTATTGTCGAGAGCAACTGAGATTGTTGGAATGTTTTACTTGATATTCTGAAATTTGAATTTCTTTCTTCTCAGATTCCCTTTTCCATATTTTGCAGATGGGATTTCTGTTTTTACAAGGGTAATGTGGTTGAGCACCTTGATGGGCACACGGACATCATTCACAAGCAACTTTACAAAGATTGGTTACCCTGGTCAGCACAGTGTCTTCTTTTATCTTGCAAAATTCACCATTGAGTTTACCATCTTTTGATGACTGGACGCAATTTTCAGGGGAATGAAGCGCAGAGATCTTTTGCTTCAACGCTATTGGAGAAGGGAAGATGATGGGACTTATGGTAGATCTTTATTGAACCATAGTCTAAGCATTTCTTCTTAGCTGTTAGACTAAACAATAACAAACATTTGTTTGTGCAGTTATTCTCTACCATTCGGTGTTCCACAAAAAGTGTCCACCACAGAAAGGATATGTTCGTGCATGCCTTAAAAGTAATGTATGCTTAAATTTTAAAGTAGAAGAATGAATTGAATTTATAATTTTCGATGCATGCTTTATATGCATCTGACTCACTGCTAGAGTATATAAATATTTTGCTGTTTTGATGGTGGAGGGTGTACCTATTACCAGACCATTGTTGTGAGCTTGAAGTTCTTGATGTAGAATGCTTATCATGGAAGAGAGTTCTGTGATCAGTGAATGTGACACTGGTTTATGAGTTGATCACCAAAACTTTCTATTTTCTTCAGCTCCTTTCCACTGAAGGACAATCACATTCTAGCTAACTGACGAATATCATTTTGGGTTTGTTTCAAAGAAGAAGCGTACATCATTGTAACATTGTATAATCATTTACACTGTGCTCCTCTTCTTTGGTTGTTCCATGTTTATCTTCCTCTTCTGTTTCCTTTTTATCTAAATTGCAGCATTTGACTTTGATTGGAAGAAAAGGTAATAATCTAACATGGAGCATCATCTTTCAGGTGGTGGATATGTTGTGAGTCCAGTGAACCAAGGGAAAAGGTCCGTAGTCAAGCACATGCTTGCTGTTGATTGGAAATTTTGGAAATCATATATACAAACATCTTCCGCTCGGTCTATTACCATTTGCATGCTAGGAAGGATTGCAGGTAGTCCTCCTTTCCTCTGAAACCTGAATGGGTTACTCTTATCTGATCCACTTGTTATCCTAGTTCTCACCCCCAGAGGATCTATGTTACTTTTGCAGCCTTACGGGAGTTGTATAAAGCAAAATTAGGGAAAGGCTCTTTCTCAGAATTTTCATCAGTGGAGTCAGTGGAGTTGGGAGGTAGTCCAATCTCGCACCCAAGTGATGATAATGGAAGTCTTCCATGTCTTGGAGATAATAATTGGGCTGGGGACGGTGGATGTGAAGAAGCTGATAGGCCTTCCTCTGATCATGCAAGCTTAGTGGGTTTTAATGATACTGCAGATGAGTTTTTTGATGTACCAGAGCCGTCAGATGATGACCATGGAGAAAATGGATGGAGCTACCAACTCGAAGCAGATTCATGTTCTCAGGTATCTTTCCACATCAACAGAGGATGTTTCAAATTCTTCTCTGTATACACATCGAGTATCTAATGTAAAAGAAAAGATTACTGAAGTAAGCATACAGCTGGAACCGGTTCTCCATTTTATTTAGCAAAAATAAAATGATTGCTGAAGTAAATTTCCGTGCATAACGTTTTCAAATAGCATCATAGTTAACTTTTGGACATTGTCAGACTGGCCTCTGGGACTTAAAACTTGTTTGGATGTTTGTCCTTGTGCATCCTCATGCACTTTATGTGTTATTTACTTGTAATACATATAAATTTTGTTCGCGAGTCTTTGCTTGCAATTACGCATTGGTATTTGGTCTTACCTTGAATGTTATAGGCATTAACCTACTCAATTACTGATTAAGGTATTCAGATTTTCGTCTTGGTGTGGCTTGTATGTGTAGCTGTTTTATTGACGTATCCATGTTCTTTATGATGCAGGGTATGTGTACACCCAAAATATCTACAGCAGCTGGATTTGTGAAGAAGTTGCATGATCTTGCCGGTGTGTTGAGATTTCATTAATTATTTATTAGACCAAATAATTTGCGTCGGAAGATGACTTCTCCTTTACTTACTCCACAAACAATTTTCCAGCTCAGAAGAGGGGCTACGTAGACTTACAAGAGATAAAGGAAGAGAGTGTTTCATGGTCTTATGGAACTTCTCTTCCAAAAGATGCGTCATTTGCCATGCCATCTAGTTGGGCGATGGGTGATCCTTCCAGCTTCTTAATTCGGGGAAAGAGTTATCTTGAAGACCAGAAGAAGGTGAGATCAAATTTTACTCCAAGAAGCAGATCTTCCGCAACTTCGTCATATGATATAATTCTAAATGGACCGTGATTAGATTGCTTATCATCTAATTAGATCCTGTTGGATGGAGACAACAATAGATAAGTGATCAAGTCCGAAGATCCTTCCCACTCGAAATTTGAAGTTTAGACTTGAAACTTGAGTCTTAAAAGAATTTTGGGTGAATATAAACGGTAGATTCATGAACTTGTGGCAAGTAAACATGCATGCTAGATTCACAGTTATTTCACAGGTCTCTTCATATGGTTGATTATCCTTGCACGTTTCTTTTAGCTTCTATTCGTATTTGGTTTCAGGTCAAGGCAAAATCAACGTTGATGCAGATGGTTGGAGCTGACTGGCTCAAATCTGATAAGCGAGAAGATGATCTAGCTGGTCGCCCTGGGAGTATTGTTCAGGTGAAGCACTTGTTGTTTGGTAGTTCAGGATGCTTCATTATGTGTCAACTTAATCCCATTGTTTTACCATTTAGAAAGTGGATGGTTAACATTTTCGAGAATGGCCACTCTGTAAATGAACACTTTCCTCTCTATTCTTTTGCAGAAGTACGCAGCTCAGGGTGGGTCGGAGTTCTTTTTCATTGTAAATATACAGGTCAGTTTTGACAATCTGTTCTCTAATAGTCTTACGTCTGAAAAAATATTATAATAGGTTGCTCTATCAGTTCCTGTGTTAATATCCTAATATTAGTTGTGAAATAAATAGGTCCCAGGCTCAACGATGTACAGTCTTGCATTGTATTACATGTTGACTACACCGTTGGAAGATACTCCCCTGCTAGAGAGCTTTGTCAGGGGTGACGACGCATATAGAAACTCGAGGTTTAAGCTCATACCATACATATCCAAGGTGACTGCTTGATGATTATCATCTCTAAGGAAAAAGCACCGTCACATTTATCAGATCTGTGGTCATGTTTACTTTTGTCTCTTTATCCTTGAAACATTTACCTCCAGAAATCTAGACACACCGTGATATTAACAGCTTGTCTTGTTTGGTCTAATCTTGAGAATAGATGTTTGGAACAAAATTCCTTAAAATTATATAGATTTCTGTTTGAATTATTATGAAGTATGGATGCGACGAACTTCTAATTTTTGAGGTTATGTTGGATGATATTTTTTTTTGTCTTTACCTTTTTATATGACGTGTAAACGTTGCGTTGAGTGATTTAGCATGTTGCGCTTTTGGGAAGAACAGTTCCACTAAGATTTGGGATTTCTTGTTTTCCTGGAATGCAATTTCATTTGGAATCCTTTTCCTGGTTCTTCATGCAAGAAGTTCTGCATATGTCCCACCTTTGTTCATTCTTCATCGACTTCCCCTTCTAGGAACATTTCTGACGTCATCTTTTCCTTTGATTTGCCAGGGTTCTTGGATAGTTAAGCAGAGCGTGGGGAAGAAAGCATGCCTTATTGGCCAAGCACTGGAGATAAATTATTTCCATGGGAAGAACTACATTGAGGTACTTTCTGAAGCATTAGCGTATTTTGCAAGTCTTATTGGTAGGAATGTAAAAAACGTTTTCTTTATATTCAAGGACGAAAGTGATCTTCTATCATCAGTTGCACATCATTATCTTTTGGTGTTATTTTTGGAAGCAACCTCCATTGGTGTCATATCATTTTAGTATCCATTCAATTGGATCCCTTGTAATCCACTGCAATTTCAACCTCTTCTTGTTGCAGCTGGATGTTGACGTCGGTTCATCGACAGTTGCAAGGGGTGTGGTCAGTCTTGTTCTTGGGTACCTAAGTAATTTGATTATTGAAATGGCATTTTTGGTACAGGTGAGTACCATCTTACTCAAATATCTAAATACCGAACAGTTCGGAACTCTATCACATGACTTAATAATATCTGCAAGCACATCTTACTAATTAATTACAGTGCCTTTTCGGCATTGTTATCTGTCTGAAACAGGCGAATACAGAAGAGGAGCTTCCGGAATGCGTTCTCGGAACATGCCGCCTTAACCATCTAGACGTATCGAAAGCAGTTTGTTTGATTTGACGGTCATCCAAGCCTTTGCTGCCCTATGGATGATCCCGCAGTTCCCCATACGAACAATATTAGTCATTCTTTTGTTCAACGAGGTTGATACAAGAAGGTTCAATCCGTCGAACAGTAAATATCGTTGTAAAAAGTTGATTCTATTTCGGGCCTTAACTCGTCAAGCTTGGCTTGCTGTCCAAGCAATACCAGTTAGGCCTATGCAAAGGCATTAGTTCTCCTCTCCCCAAAAGTGTCCGTCGTGGAAATGAGAGTGGTTTTGTGGAAGCTGTACTTTTTTTTTTCTTCGAAGTTTCCTATCTTCATTCTAAGGGGTGTAAGAAAAGGAAACGCTTTGGTTTTGTGTTTATTATCATCCCTTGAACACATTTCTTCTTCTGTGAAAAGCATCGGTATTTGGTATTTCAATTGTTGTTGGTTAGTCCAATCACCCCATTAGCTCTATAATTCAGGGTTACAACATTCGGAGCACGATCGTTCTCTTTGTATTCGTTCGACGATGCATGTCTCCAGTCTCCTGATGAATAAAGGTTGCAGGGCTTCGAAAAGAGTGAATTTTTTGAATTTTACACGCCGTCGAGGTTCTCGACTTAATCAGAAGATAAACCTTAAGACATGTAAGCCAACAAAATCAATCATAATCAGTCCAAACAAAACCTAAGGTCTAATTCCCAAGACAGTGAATAAATGTTTGGTTTTTATGCAAAAACAATTCCACAATAATAAAATCACCATCGAAATTCAACGATGAAATAATAATAGAAATACTATAATTCTTATGGATCACATTAAATAATAATGGAACAATATATTTGTGTTTTTATATATTCAAACAAAAATATCAATGTGAAATCCTTTCTTTTATTACAAGGTAGAAGCGTTTAAACTATGTAAGAACTAGGATCATTTATAAGACAAAATGCAATAATGTTTAAATTTTAATACTACAGATTATAAATTGTCAAAGAAAGAATGAATCATTTGAGCCAATTTGGATAACATAATAAAAATTCAATAATTCAGGAGTCAAAAAATTCCTAAATTATTTAGCACTTGCTTTCTTATGTTAAAAATAGATTCAGAAGCAATCATAAATATTGGCATTGCTAATAAATCAGGAGTCATCTGAGAAATAATAAGAAATCTAGTAGTATTCTTCTTCCATCATTGAATTATGTCAAATCATGGTGCATTCTTCACATATTTCTCTTCAAGACAAACATCCAAGTCTCATGCCTTGACCATTATCCCAAGTAAACATTTAATATATTTCTCATCGTAATGCTAGATAAAAAAATGTCACTCCTCTCATTGTTAATAGAAGTTCTCATCTCTTCTTTGTAATGATTAAAAGAGTTTATACAGAGATTTTTGTCTTCTCCTTCATCAAATCAATCATCTGAAGATCATCATACAAAAAATGTCGTGACTACACTAACTTCAACTTATATCGAGGATCGATAATAATTGCTACAAAGATCAACATATTCATCTTTTTAGTACTTTTCTAATATTTTTCAAATATGTCTTTCATCTTTGTGGCAATCATATTCATGTCTACATCTTCATTCTTCATCCATATCTTCAAATAAATGACAAGTCCAATAATCTCATTATAGAGAGATTAGACGTAATATGTTTAAAACTAGATATCTTCAAAGTAATCTCATAGAAATACTCAAAGAAATTATGTAGCTTCTGAGCATAACTCTAATAGGAAAAAAATCTATCATGTTTCTCAAATATTTCCAAACTTTCTCTTGTTTCAAAATAGTATTTAACATTAAGTTGGTAGAACCTCATCTAGATTGTACATGTTAATTCTACCTCACTTTGATCACCTTCCATACGCTTGCATTATTTGAATATTCTTTTTCTAGTGGGAGACTGTCTCCAATATCTTGATGCTTCACGAATTCTAAGTACAGATTTTCCTACATTTTTAATTTCAAACCATCAATACAAATAAGATTTAGTATATGTGCAACGTACCTCATCTGCATGAATTCACCATCAAGAGAACTCCATTTCTTTACACTATGTTCATCCTTCAAATATCAATTGAGCATATCATTTGAACTTCCATCATTAACTGTGATGGTGAAAATATTGTCAATCCTCCAAGCTTGAAAAATCTTCTCAGTCACAACAACAAGATTTGATCCCTGATAAGACTTTGACAATTGCAAAACTCAACAACTTTTTGCAAATATTATGTTTTTCATCTATGTAATGCATGATGATGCACATATAACAAATTTGTTGTATAGAAGTCTAAGTATTAGTCGTGATACACACCCGTTGCTTGGAAGTTTTAAGAAATTTAATCAGCTTATCTTTTTATCATATAAATCCCATAACAATCATGTTGAATGGTAAACCGTAATAGAATATTAAGTCTAGGATTTAAGGAGGCGATAAATCTCTTAAACTCTCACCCTTCAACATACTTGAAAGACAACTCATCACCAATAATCATTTCAGCCAATTTTGTTCTAGAAATTTAAGGATCATACCTACAAGGTGAGATAACTTCGATACTAACTTCAGATATTTTTCATGCTCAATGCAATTTAATTCGAGTCAACATGGTAGACATGCTTTTGCAATGATAAAATCTCATTTTTGTTTTGATCGACCGAGAACATAGCTACACAATGTTTGCATCTCTCCTTCCAATCTTTGTACTCATTTTGTAACCTTGAAAATTTATTTCAAGTATCTGATCTCATATTATCCACTATTCTTTTTGAAGTTATTTTAGTTGTTGCTCTACCATCCTTCACCAAATCTCCATCCTTCAAGATGTAAATAATTAGTCAAGTAATCTCGAAGTTATTTTAAACATATTATAAATAATTGAACAACTACCTTTTTTAAAATATTTATTTTCATACTTTATCTATAACTATCTTATTACTCCCGGGGGCATTGAATCTTTTGATTCAAATCTGACAAAAGAGAGCATTATTAACTTGCAAAGTGTACAACATAAAATACTAATAAAAATACAATAGAGAAACTGTCACGACCCAAATTCGGGCCGCTGACATGGCGCTGGTCACGCTCACCTAAACCAATGAGCCGCGACCCAACCAGCCTCATACATATACACATATCAAATCGTAAAAGCGTTACCATAAGTTTATACAAATACGGAAGCGTAATTTCATATTATACATATATTTCACAATTTTCTTACATTATTCCAAATACAAATATAAGGTCCCACAATGTGTACAACGGAGCGACTCTACTAGATCACAAAAGAGAAATACCATCCGAAGACTTCAAAACCCGGAAGAAGACAATGGGTTCACACGATCTATCAAACAAATTCTTTGGACATCAAGGCAATTCTCTAACTTCAGTCACCTGTGGAGGAGGGGGTAAGTACTTGGAAGTACTTAGTAGAGGATATTAAAACTAACCTATAATTAACTAACCAATCACATACATAGACTCAAATTCATGCATAGACAATTGGTGCGAAATTAACATTTAGCACAACACAAGTAATTTAATTGTAAATGAATAACAAATTCATAATCATACACATAGGCATGTTCCGATCCGAATAGGTATCGCGAACGCCAAAACATAGATGGACTTCGGATAGGTCTAGAATGTGTCACTCCCTCTCACAACATGAGGATACTATATCTTATAGCGCTTTCATAATCAAACTCCGCCGGCCATATCATAATCATAACAAATCCAATGTATCCTTAAAACATATGCACATGTGCCAACATCCCCGGTTAGTCATGGGTAGACCTCATCGTCCGCCATCTCACAAATTGACTCACGTATACCATACACAAATTCGTAACCTCACATCATATTTTCATAGTCCAAAGACTCATGATTTCCAAAACCATGCATAAACCAAAAATCACCAAATCGCATACAAATCAAAGACTCACATTCACAATATATCACATCATCACATAATCATCATATCAACCAACATCACAAGTTTATAACAAACAATGTTAGCCAAAACAGAGGTTAGGGATAATATCGCCCTACCTTAACCAAATTTCACAAATGCTCCTAATGGTCTCCTTTCTTCGCTTTAAGATTCTCGGTGCTTGGATTCCAATATGCGATCAACTAAATCATATAACAACCCTATATCAATCTTCAACCTCTCAAACTCATGGAAAAATGGATAAACCTACACTAAAGTCCCTAAAATCATATTCCTACACAAATCTCCAAAATATGCATAATAATCCTCCTATCTCATCATTAATGACTAGATCAACATCTATGATTATCAAATCCTCCATTCAATCCTTAAATACTTAAAACTCCAAATTATCCAAAAATCACAAAGTTGCTCAATCCTCACAAGTTTACACCAACTTAAAGGTAAGCACTAGATCTACACTTATTTCTAATAAAGCTTAATCCAAAAATCACTTACCAATCTCCAAAACCAAGGTTTTTCCTTCCTTTTTCTCCTTCTCCTTCTCCTTCTTCTTCTCTCCTAAAGGCTAGATATTTTGTGGAAAGTGAATGGATGAAACTTTCTATATTTGGAAGGAGGTTTTATAAGGTTTCACCAAGTTGGAGGGCCAAAAGGTCCAGAAAAATGACATTTCCCGGGTGTTCCAGCGTCCCCTAGCTTCCCAACGTCCGCTGGGTCTCTTCTCTGCCCAAAATAAGGCATTCTCGGGTGGCCCAGTGTACGTTGGCTTCCCAGCGTCCGTTGGGTAAACGTTCTGTACCCCCTCCCTAAAATTCGAATTTCGCAAAACTCAAATCAGCAAAGTTGTAGCTCTAGTTTTACAGATCTTCTCGTTTTGGAATCACTCGATTCGGAGTCCGTATGAGGAAGTTATGATTTTTCTACCAAAATGCAACGAACTAAGCCTACCACTCGTGAACCCCACTGAAATTAGCTCGTAACTCAAAGACGAAGATTCTAAATCATAAAACTCAAAACACGATAGTCGTAGACTAACATGTTACGAACCTACTCAACTTAGAATCATCCAAATCGGAGTTCATACGACAAAGTTATACCTAATCCTCCAAAGGTCGACGAGTTAAGCCACACGGTTCAAGAACCGTTCAACGCAAAACAACCCACGGTCGGACCTAGCGGTCATGACCAAGACAAATTTAACGAGGGTCGTAACAGAAACAATCTAACAATTAATACTAGCAAATAAATAACAACTTGAAAAGCAAACTTGACGAGCCCTCCCTCCAGCAACAAGTATTTGGAAGGTTAGAAACAAGTGAAAAAAAGGAATATACTTGAGGCCAAAAGTGTGTTGATGTGGGCCTTAGATTTTAGGATCTGGGTTTTGGTAATTTTGGGGGAATTGAAGGGAAATTTTTCAATTCTGATCTAGTCCGGTCCATGTGAAACTATGTTACATGGAAGAAATTAGGAGATAAATTAGTCAACATGGATATGTTTAGGTTTTTATTTTAATAACAATGACCTGTTTATATGTTATATTTTGTAAGCTAATTAGTCATTTAAGATTATAAATTGTAAGAAAATATAATATAAAAGTTGGCTGGTAAATATAATATACAAGTTGGCTAGTGTACAAATGAAATGTGTTGCTCTAGGAGAAATTGGCCTTTAAGGTATTCTAGAGGATTCTCATCTTACTCTATTTTTCTATTATCCAATCGAACTCTTTGAAGTAAATATTTTTTGGATTCATCCTTATCCTAAAAAAGTATCTGTAACAAACTGGAACCAAACTGGGAATTGCATCAGAGAAGAGAGGAAACTGAAGCTATTTTCCTGCCCCTTTTATAAGATGAAGGAAATTTTGGAACTTTCTGTTTGGGAACGAGAAAGGAGGGAACTTGAGACTTGGGCGTCTTTTATTTCTTATGTTCTGTCTAATAGTTGATTGTAAAATTGATTAAGTTCGTTTGTAGATAGCTTCGCTGCGCGAGAGTTTTGAGTTTTGCAGTTTGCTTATCTGGTTGTTGATGGTTGTTACTTGTTGCAATAAGTTGGTGTATCAGCTAATTAGAATGGACGGATCCATCTCTAAAGATGACAGTGTTTCTACTTAGCAACCATCTTCATTATAGTTGGTTCACATAATGTCATTGTCACTCGCTCGATCCCTCGCTCATTCGTACCATCTTGGCCTTTCGAATGATGTAAAGATGGGAATGAAATTCTTTGATCTTTGGGGTTCAATAAAAAAATGAATGAATGTGTTTTATGCTATGCTGATTATTTATCTAATACTGAGGTAGAGATAAGTCGTGGCTTTTACTATTTGTTGTGGCATTGAAGTCTTTTTCCACAAATACTTTTGGTGTCGGTCGTTGTCCCAGTAGTTTGTTCATTGAATTCTCACATTTTTTTTGTTCATAATCCTGATTCTGGGTCAGATTTTGACTTGCAATCATCATTAATCATCTCATTGGTTTCATGTTGCTTTTCAAAATACAATTAATTTAGAATTTTAATTTTATTATTTTGATTTGTTAATGGGTGCTTATGAAGTATGCGTTAGTACACTACGAAGACCTATAGTCTTGGTGTCAGACACATTGTTGAAGCAAACTATTCTTTCATCTCCAAGTGATCTTGGCGATTGTTGGCACCGCCTTTCGTGTTTATGACCATTTAGTTCACAAGGAATGGCTTTACTAGGGCAATAAAAATGGTATTAGATGGTGCCCTTCGATTCTCTGTTGAGGTCTCCTTGAGTACATTTCTTTGACTTGGTGCTCATATCACCACAGCAAAAGAGAAATGACAAAATTGTTTTATTTTATGAAGACGAAACTAGTTCGTCGCGGCAGAAATTTTAACATTTTCACCAACACAAAATTTGATCATGATAGTATAACATAAACAAACAGTAAGATCGTTAGAAAATCTTACAATACGTTATAGATCAATCCTCTACTATGGCATCCATGTAGCCTTCAATCTACGAACTTTTGATAGTTGATATTTTTTAGAACCTGCTAAGAATTCTGCTAGGAGAATTCTTGAACGAAAATAACCAGAGAAATCTTCAACCTAGGTTGACCACTTTGCTAGTGTATTTTTTCAATCTCAACCCTAGGTCTAGAAACATATATATAGCAAATTCAATCCCTATCATAATAGGAATAAGAAACATAGTTACATTGAAATTCAATGTCACCTTTTTCTTATGAGTTTTTTGGGCCTAATCTATTATTCATTTTGACCAAGTCAATATCCAACATCCAATAGATTTTGCTATATATAATTATTTAGTCTAATCAACTTCAGTTCGTAAATTAAGACTACTTATTATGTGACCCATAGGCCCTCACATATCAAGCACTTAGTCAAACTAATGGTCTTGGTCGAACCCTAGATAATAGATCAGACAATCTTAATGTGTGAGGTACGTTGCAAAGATACTACAACTACATATAATATGAAGCTCATAGTGATATGGTCTCTTCATTTGTGAATACTTGATTAAGCCTTGAATATGATTAAGTGTCTATTTGAATAGCTTAATCATATTATCTTCTTCTATTAATTGATCATGTTGTCACTTTTAGACACTATTCCAAAAGTGACATGCATTGGCCAATGACTAACAATCTAATTAGCTATGAGAAGACAAGTATTCTCTCCAAGTCTATTCAAAGAATGAATCATATTTTTGGCTCAACTACCACGTATATATACTTTGTGGTGTGCTTAACACATGTCATATCTATCATGTTATGAGTGCAAGCATTGGTCATGGTTGGTCCATCACTCCGTACATGTCATACATGTTGACCTCAAGTCAAAGGACTATTACAATAGTTCATAAACCGATATTCCCGTATACACGTAAATAAAATACACCAAATAGTTTTTTGGCTAGGTATACCAATACTCTCTAAAGTATATGTGCATCCATCATGAAATACCTAGTATCTCGTAGTTGTGAGAACCACTACATCCTCTAAGGATATGATAAAGATTGCACACCAATCTCCATTACATCATCGATATCCCATTCTTGATGATCATTGATTGGGGTCATTTAAAAACTATGTCCATAGTTATTTAAGATCTTGCATTCTTAATGACAACACTAGTTCATGGAAATACTTACATGAATATATGCAAACAATCAAATATTATATTCATTAAGTATAATGCCAAAATAGCTTAATATGATCAAGTACAATGTCCCTAATATGATTGTCTCCACGACATCAATGCTAACAAAAATACTTTTAAGTCTTTATTTACATCTTTTTAATCTAGCACATGGGGCTAAGAAAAGAATTACGTAATTGATTCAGGTTTCTGTGAGGGTAATTTTGGAGACCGAAGCACTTAACGATCTTGCTTACCGCGAAACTACACAAACAAATAGTGCAAAAAGCTAACTAGGATTGTAAGTGTCGGATCCATTCTTACATTTTACAACTTCATCATAATGGTTTTTGCTTATGACATGATCACATCAGCATTTCGAAGACCATCAAGTTATATCATTGTTTTGATAATCGAAGAACTCATTCGATGAGTAATAATATGACCATTGGTTACATATTACTGACACTTAATTTTGTGCCCCAGGGACGGATTTGAATCTACTCGAGACTTCCATTTGTAAGGTGCAGCTTCCGACTCGGGTGCTCATTTTTTGTATGATGAACTTGGAGGAGGCTTGTGAGGGCTTCTTCAGTGATGGAGAGAATCTAATGTCATGAAAAATCCTTCTCTATTTTTGTAGATTTTAGAAGAAGAAGGTTCAAGATGAACAGATGATTTGTGTGTGCACAATGCACTTACAAGTACTTATAGAAAAAAAATGGATACAAGGCAGAGTAAAATTTTCTAAAGAATAATAAAAGTTGGCAATGCTTAAGCTACCATATTTTTTTTCAAGGAACCTATTTTAGTAGGTGAGTTTCTTAGTAGTGTGTTTTGTATATGAGTTGAGAGTTGTAGATTAAATCAAGTTAAACAATTACGTGTTAAATATTTATGTTTTTCAATGATTTAAAACTTGATATATTGTTAAGGTAGAATAATGTTTGTTTACGTTAGTTAAACTTATTGCTTATTAGTTTATAGTATAAAATATTATCTTTTCCAATGAACTCAATCTTCAAACTTAATTTATCAATTAATCTAAATAAAGTTTTTGAAAGACAGAATTATATTTTCCTAAGATTAAGTACACCAAGGTGTGCATTAGTACAATTCTACTAAGGAAAGTTAATTGTCAGTTAATCTATATAATTGTTGGAATATATTATGCATTTTTCTAATTAAAAAGGATAAATTTGTACAACAATGAAACTACCAGGGATAATTCTGTAAAATAGTAGTGGCTTATATGTATATGTCTAAACACCATAACTAAATTGTAATTTTGAGTGGGAACAACCTCCCACACAAACATATGGTCTTCTTCTCATTCGGAAAGCATACCTTATCAAACAGTTCTGGTTAAATGATTCAAATTTTCTGGTTAAAATTTTCAAGTATTGTATATATGGTAAATTTTGCAAGAAAATTCGAATTTAATCATGGTTTAATATGTCTCGATTTTAGATTATAAATTTGAGAAAAAATATTAATATCGACATTTTACCAAATCATTTGTTCTAATTTTTTTGGTGAACAAATCATTTGTTCTAATAGTATAATGTGTAAAAGAATTAACGTAAGTGCATAGTTTTCGTCAATTATAAAAATTTGTCGATTAAAACAAAATAGAATATTGACATTTTAACGAAAGTAATTACTTATTATATTATGAATAATTTTGATGGGCATTCTACTCAATTTTTTTAGAGTGGAGTTTGATGACATGTGGACTCTAATTTAGTATGACCTATAGTACGAAACTGGGTATACTCCTTGTATTAAAATTACAACATTGGACTTAGAATCAAAATTTGTGAGCAATGTTTTATTTGATAAAATTAATAAAAATTCATCAAAGATCCCCGTGGTTTATTTGATTCCGATATTTTAAATGATCAATTCCACTCTTGTTATATATAATGAAACAAAATAGCCACATTTAATATGTAACAGTTGCTATCAAAATTGATGGAAAATTATATTTTTTAAAATGTACGATTGCGATGTAGTAGGAAGCTAAAGTCTATAATATTTCATACTTATTTTTTTATAATGGATTTTCCAAACTATATCACACAAAGCTAATAGGTCAGTAATAAATATATAAATATAATTCGAAGGGGAAAAAAGAACTGGTCTGCCGACACCGGGCCCCATGGGCTTTGGATCTATGAAAAGGACCGGTGGACCTCAATTATAGTGTAGAGGCCCGAACATGGCATGTCGTTAATTAAATCTTTAAATATTAGGAAAAGTTTACTCAAGTATTATTCTATATAATTTGACCTATTCTTATTTAGGTCTTTGTAGTTTAAAAATGTACAAATGAATTCAACTTCGGCCAATATTCTCAATTGAGTTTGCCTTTCAGTTTTTTTACAAAATGTTGCATTTAATAGTTGAAAACATTGAACAAAATTGGGCTTGTTTGTAACTCTTTAAACTACAAGAATCTAAATGAGAACAGGTCAAATCACAAAATATTTAATTGAACTTTACCTTAAATATTTTGTTTTTACTTTTCAAATAACTTATTCATTATAAAAATTAGATCAGTCGATCTGATTTTAGTTTTCCAATTTTAGGATGCATAAACTTAAAATGTATACTGATTATGTATTGATTTCATTAATTAAGTGATGCGGTATTTATAACAATTACATATGAAAGTTTAGTTCGGAAATTTATAGATACTTGGTATAATTGAACTTGTTTTCGGCTCCAATAACTGCAGAAAGAATTTGCATATCACAGATCCTTGGATCTATGCATAAATGACACTTTTTCTACTTAATTGTCATTTTCTTTCGGGGTGAACGTACTCATCAAATGGGCTAATAAATTGTAGGATTGCGATATTTCTTTTAAGGGCAAATTATCCTCACGTTTCTCGTCTTTGCTTAAATTACTATTTTTGTCTCTATTATTTTTTAAAAAATAATTTAGTCCCTCTAATTTGATTAAATAGCACCATCAGGTCCTTGGTACTGGAATCGAAAAATTTCTCCGGTAACCAGGGACCTGAAATATCGATTTTGCCCTTTAGTCAAAAATAAAAAAAATATAGCAAAGTAACCTTACACAGACCCTTGACTCTTCGGAAAGGGGTCATCCACCCTTTCCTGCCGGCGCGGGAAACCATGTCTGAGCGATACTTATCCTTCCTCCCGGCGACAATACTGACCTTAACGGTAGGTCTCTCCCCCGGAAGAGCTTGAGGTTCTGTCCTATTTAATAACTCACTCATCCTCTTCCTCTTCTAATTATAATCCCACCAATAACAGAAAATTAATATCGAAAAGGAGCAGCACCCAAGTAGTTTCGGTTGCTACAGGGTCAAGTCGGATTCCTCATCCAACAGAGACCTCGTCCACGTGGCCATCGACGCTTTCAAGGCTCGCTATCTATGGCTCAATGAAACCCATCGAACCTAGCAAGGAGAAAGAGATGGAGTACTCGTAGGGCCCTTGCAAAAGACGAGCATAATTTTAACGAGCCGAAGGCCGCGTTGGGTGAGTGTGGAGCTGCTAACTTGGAGTTTGAAGGTGGTGGTGATGATGACGGAGCAGCGGCGGTGGTGGAAGTTGATGCATGTGTAAACATGCATTCATCTAGCTTTAGTTAGTCATGTTTTTGTTACATCTTAGGAGATATTAAGTCGAGTCTTGTCTTCATTTTGTTTCATTTTGTTTGTTTGGTCAAGGAGAAGATTGTCTGCTGCTTTTGTGTTTTGTAGGTATTTTGGAGCATTTGAGGAGTCAGAACAAGGATCGGTGATCATATGCAAGCAGTGGGCGAAGATCGGTGGACTTGAAGGTAAGATACAAGAAGGGGCAGCCTTGGACCCCAGCGTACGCTGGCTTCCCAGCGTACGCTGGCCTTGTTCGATCTTGAAGAGGAAAAAGAGGAGAAAATGGGCAGTAGCTGACCCCAGCGTACGCTGGCTCCCAGCGTACGCTGGCCTTCGGCAGGGGACAAGAGAAAATGCTCACCTAACTTCCCATTTAGCTTTATCTAAAGCTTGGTTGGCAAGCACTAAGGGAGGACGATAAAAAGAGGGAGAGGAGGCAGAGAACAACAACTTGGAGGAGAGAGGAACATCCATTTTTAGATTAGCAATCTCCAAGCTCTAGATTTTCAATTATTAGATTGGTGTTCTTGAGTTGTTCTTAAGATTATTGTAAACATTGTTGGATCATCGATCACGGAGGTACTTTCATTCTTATCAACAAAGAAGTTTGTTTTCTATTCAATTGCCTTTGTTGCTTGATTGTTTGATGCTTGTACCATCGGATCAAAAGTGACAATTTGATTCGGATCATTGATTCTTCGTTCATTGCAGCCATCGTAGATTTTGTTTAATCTCTACATTCTTTTGCCTTGATATTGTTAGTGAATCTAAGCCCGACAAACTTAGGCTCATAGCAGTATTGAGTTTGTAGTTTAGAAGTATCGTTAAAAGATTAAGATTGACAACCTTGAGATTTTGCGATATTATTGGTAGTAATAGTGTTAGATTATCAACCCAACAATCCATTCGCTTAGCTTAAGATCTAGGAATGCATAACTGGTACTTAACGAACAATTTTCACTTGCTTTTTCCATGTGGAGACAATCCTACTTATCACGATATTACTTGTGCGATCGTATAATTCTTGCACGTATAATTGATCCTAGTTTGGACAGCATCAAGTTTTTGGCGCCGTTGCCGGAGAAAAAGGTGTTTGAATTTGTAATCGTTAATATTGGAACTAGTGTTCTTGATTTTGAGACTAAGCTTGTTACATTTTCATTGTTACTTGTTGCATTTAATCCTCTATGTTGAGTGTTATAGTACCATATATGTACAGGAGGTGAATGCCAAATAGTCGTCGTGAGAACCAACCTCTTCTTTAGCAAGATTCAGAGATTGAACGGACTATTCGACGAATCAGGAGGAGAAACTTACTTGTAGAAGAGATGACAGATCGACAAGTAGTAAATGTTCCTGCCGCCATGAGACATAAGTTACATCCAAAACTTGCCGATCTTCAGTCAAGTATAGAGTATCCTACCGTAGAGGCAAACAACTTTGAGATCAAGAGCAACCTCATTAATATGGTACAACAAGACCAATTCGGAGGTTATCTCTTAGAAAATCCAGCAAGACACATCCAAAAGTTTGAGGATCATTGTTCGACAGTGAAATACAATGGTGTCTCACCTGATGCCATTAAGCTTCGACTGTTTAAGTATAGCTTGAAAGATGATGCTAGGGAATGGGTAGATGCATTTCTAGCCGGCACCTTCACAACATGGGACGAGCTTGCTGACAAGTTCTTGGAAAAGCATTATCCTCCAGGTAAAACCACCCAACTTCGTAATAAGATTTCTCAATTTAAGCAGCTAGGTGGTGAATCGTTGCACGAGACTTGGCATCGCTTCAAGAGACTACTTCGCGAATGCCCACATCATCAGATACCTGAATGGATGCTCATCCAAACATTTTACACTGGATGTGAGCCACTTATTCGAGTCAACCTAGATACGGCAGCTGGAGGAAACTTGACAGATAAGTCGGAAGCTGATGGTTTTCAAATCATTGAAGCTATAGCTACCAACAACTATGATTGGGGAGAATGAACCGAGAGAAAGAGAGTTACTAGTATTCACGATAATGATGAAGTAGCTGCTTTGAAAGCACAGGTAGCAACACTTGCGCAACTCGTTCAAGGATCAATGTCACTACAAGCGACATCATCATCCCAGGTATGCAAAATTTGTACTGGACCACATAACACGGATAGTTGTTCGTTGATTGCTGAACCTATTAATCTTGTGGGAAATACTAACAGGAATAATGATCCATATTCCAGTACGTATAATCCGGGTTGGAGAAACCACACAAATTTTTCGTGGAAGAATAATGCAGGTCAACAGGTACCTCAACATCTGAGACCACCTTATGGAGGTGGGAATGTACAAGGTCCTCTATCTCAGCAATTCCAGCCATATCAACAAAGGTGGCAGTAGCAAGGACCACCACCACAAGATCGTCGAGGAGAGGATGAGTTGCACAAGCAAGTCTTGAGCCATGAAGCAACCATTCGAAATCTTGAAGTACAAATCAGTCAGCTGACGATGAAACTTAATGCAAGACCACCAGGCACTCTTCCAAGCAACACTGAAGCTCTTTCCACAAAGATTGAGCATTGTAATGCCATCACAACTAGAAGTGGTTTGGACTTGGGGAAGAATGTGGTGAAGACTCAAGTAATCTCTCCATCAAGAAAGATAGTTGCGGAAGAGGAAGACGAGCTACAAGTGATTCCTATTGTTGGAGAAAAGGATAAGCCATCTGAGGAAGCAATCAAGCCAACAGCCGAGGGGTACAGCCATGTACCTTAGCGGACGCTGGCCAACCAGCGTACGCTAGGCTTGTTCGAGAAAGAAGACCATTTGGGCAGTAGCCGCCCACTTTCTGGAGGAGAAGAAGAAAGAAGGCAGCCCAAGAGGAAGGAGAAAAAAAAGTACCCTCCACCACCATTTCCTCAAAGGGTGAACAAGCAAGCCTCACACCCGAGCTACCAGAAGTTCTTAGAGCTTTTCAAGAATCTCCACATCAATATACCATTTTTTGATGCTTTTGAGCAAATGCCTACTTATCGAAAATGGATCAAGGAGTTTATTTCAAAGAAAAAAAGTATCGATGACTTTGAAGTCATTCCCTTGACTCGAGGTTGTAGTGCAGTGTTATCCAAGGATCTCCCTCAGAAGATGAAAGATCCCAGAAGTTTCACTATTCTGTGCACTATAGGAGATCAAAATTTTAAGAAGGCATTGATCGATCTTGGTTCTAGCATCAACCTCATGCCATTCTCCATATTTTAGAAGCTTGGGTTGGGAGACATACAACCAACATCAGTAGTCCTTCAGCTTGCAGACAGATCAATGGCTATGCCAACGGGAATGATCGAGAATGTACTCGTAAAAGTTGATACTTTGCTCTTTCCGGTGGACTTCATTGTCATGAAGATGGAAGAAGACTGTGATGTTCTGCTTCTCCTTGGGCATCCACTCTTGGCCACAGGAAAAACAAGTATTGATGTGGAAAAGGGAGAATTGTGATTTAAGGTTCATGATGATGAAGTCATTTTCAACGTGTTTGAAGCAGCCAAGTGCCCTACCAGGGATGATGACTACTATAAAACTGATGTCATAGATAAGCTGGTGGCCAAGCACAATAAAGAGAATCATGTCCAAAGTCAACCAACAGTAGTGCGGGAAACTAAAATGGAGGTAGAAGGCCCAGATATTAAAGATCAAGTGTCAGGGGTGCGCAAAACAGAATCATTTGAGGCATGTGATACACCATGGCCCAAGCTAAAACCATGTGCCATCATGTTACCAGAATTAGAGCATAAACCACCACCAAGTCATTTGAGGTATAATTATTTGAGTAGAGATAATAAACTACCTAATATTATGTCTATATCTCCTACTCACGAACAGAAGGAAAAATTACCAAGAGTCTGAATGCGCAATGATGACACCAAGACAAAATTCGAGGCAAATGACAAGCGCTTGTAGGTAAACCAAGCTACTTATTTTGACCTACAAGGATCATGGCAAGACTCGATGACCCAGGATCGTGGTAATTAATGACTACCGTCAAGCTAACGACGTTAACTTAGAACTACATTCTTCTTTTTCACTCAATCTTTTTGAATTTTGCATCACTCGTTTGAGTTTCCCTGAGTTTGTAGATTTCTAGGGAAATATATATATGGTTACCCTCGAAAAAAGATGTCATTTGTGTTGGTTTTACAGATCAACGACTTGTTTAGGAGCAAAAAGAAGGAGGTTCAGTTTTGGACCCTAGCGTACGCTGGCTTCCCAACGTACGCTGGCCCCCCATCCAAAAGAATAACCAAGGGGCAGAATCTAACCTCAGCATATGCTAGCTTTCTAGCGTACGCTGGCCTTAACATCTGGTCTTCTGCAGCCCAAATTTCAACTTCAGTTTTCTCCCTCATACGAATTTTGATTTCGAAACAATTGAATCATGGGCATCCCTAATTGACATATCTACCTTCCGGAGTATCGTTAGGCTCCATATCTCAACAATCTTCTATGGAAGAAGGCTCAAGCTTACATCTACCTCGACCGGTTGACCTTACCCAAAGCAATATCAGGAGGACCAGGCCTACAACCGCGCTCAATGAGAATGGCTCCAGAATCACCTACAACTACCTCTAGACCAATGATCACAGGCTTCTTCTTCTCCTTACTTCGTTTAGTTTTTATTTTGTATTGTCTTGTTATCTTTGTTTTGTTATTTTTATTTTCTGTTTTGCATGTTTATCACCACATTAAGGACAATGTGCCTTCTAAGTGTGGGGGTGCATTGTGTGTGTTTTATGTTATGCTTTATATTTTGTTATTTTGTGTTGATCTTGCTGTGCCTGTGCCTTTTGTTATTTTGTTGTTTGCATGTGATCGAGTCTGTTTTGTGTGTGTTTTGTGTTTCTGATTGAAGTGTGTAGAGTCTGTTGCATATGAAAAAAAAATCCTTGGAATTTTTGAACTTTTTATCATAAGAAAAACTCCATATCATGCACTCTTGAGCAATGTGAATTTTAAGACATAAGCAATTATATCCTCGATCATTTAGGCTAGTCGTTACACCTGGTAGACTAGACTAGTGAATTAACGAGTGACCTGGTGAGATTTTTGAGCCGATGGCAAGGACAACCTGTCCTCATTTTATTCATGAGGTGTGTGCATTGTTTGAGCAATAAGAGTGTTAGAAGATTACCTTGCATAACTGAATAAGGTAGAAAGTGTCGAGGGCCATTTTGTCATAAGCCTAGAGCCTTAGAGCCAAAAACCTGATCCTATCCATGCATAACTCCTTTGAGCTCGAGCCTATTCATTGAAATATTATACGTAAGCTATTATATAACCTTTGTTCATGAACTTTTCCACCTTTGACTATCCATCCGAGGAAGCTTTAGGATTACATCTTTGAGAATTTTGTGTAAGGGTTCTTATTGTAGTATAGCTATTGGGGGTGCTTTATCATATGAGGGTTGCGGGTAGTTAAAACCATGAAAGTGTAAAGACTTGGCTTGCAAAAAGAAAAAGAGAAACCTTGTGCTTAGAAAAAGTTGAAAAAAAAGGAAAAAAATGAAGAAAAAAATGAAAAGTGGAAAGATGGAAAAGCATAAGAATGAAAGATCAAAGGGAAAGTGGAAAGAAAGAAGGAATTGAGCATAAAAGTTAAGAAAAGCACAAGGAACAAAATGAGCAAGACGAGAAATAATTGGTCTTTAGGAGTTTGGTTATGATGGGATGAGTGATTATTAAAAGTAGGGTGAGATGTGTAGAATAGTCGAAAATTAGCTTTCTATGTAACCCTCGGATTAGGTGATTTTGCCATCATCGCTATACTTTTATCTTCCCACCTTTACCTTTAGTCCCAGTACAACCCAATGAAAGTCCCTCCTATGGTATAATCTACTTTGTTTCGAGTGTGCTTTGGTATGAAGTTTAACATTTTTAGACCTCGAATGTGCATACGAGAGTAGGATAGTTGACTACCATACACTTGTGTTTAAATCAATCCTATCCTACGAGTGGTTAACTCTCTAATCTGAAACACTAGGTGTGAAAACTTGATTAAATGATTGAAGGTATAATCATCTATGGATTTTGCATTCATATTGCTAAAGGGTGTGATGTGAGTGATTGTGGGGATAATCTTGTGACGAATGTTTGAATTCTGATGGCACCACTTGTTGGTTTTCTGATGCATTTTGCTTGGGGACAAGCAAAGAAGTAAGTGTGGGGGTGTGATGCATGTGTAAACATGCATTCATCTAGCTTTAGTTAGTCATGTTTTTGTTACATTTTAGGAGATATTAAGTCGAGTCTTATCTTCATTTTGTTTCATTTTGTTTGTTTGGTCAAGGAGAAGATTGTCTGCTGCTTTTGTGTTTTGTAGGTGTTTTGGAGCATTTGAGGAGTCAGAGCAAGGATCGGTGATCATATGCAAGCAGTGGGCGAAGATCGGTGGACTTGAAGGCAAGATACAAGAAGGGGCAGCCTTGGACCCCAGCGTGCGCTGGCTTCTCAGCGTAGGCTGGCCTTGTTCGATCTTGAAGAGGAAAAAGAGGAGAAAAGGGGCAGTAGCTGGCCCCAGCGTACGCTAGCTTCCCAGCGTACGCTGGCCTTCGGCAGAGGATAAGAGAAAATGCTCACCTAACTTCTCATTTGGCTTTGTCTAAAGCTTGATTGGCAAGCACTAAGGGAGGATGACAAAAGAAGGGAGAGGAGGCAGAGAACAATAGCTTGGAGGAGAGAGTTCTTATCAACAAAGAAGTTTGTTTTTCCATTCAATTGCCTTTGTTGCTTGATTGTTTGATGCTTGTACCATCGGATCAAAAGTCACAGTTTGATTCGGATCATTGATTCTTCGTTCATTGCAGCCATCGTAGATTTTGTTTAATCTCTGCATTCTTTTGCCTTGATATTGTTAGTGAATCTCAGCCCGACAAACTTAGGCTCATAGCGATATTGAGTTTGTAGTTTAGAAGTATCGTTAAAAGATTGAGATTGACAACCTTGAGATTTTGCGATATTATTGGTAGTAATAGTGTTAGATCATCAACCCAACGATCCATTCGCTTAGCTTAAGATCTAGGAACGCATAACTGGTACTTGACGAACAATTTTCACTTGCTTTTTCCCTGTGAAGACGATCCTACTTATCACGATATTACTTGTGCGATCGTGTAATTCTTGCACGTATAATTGATCCTAGTTTGGACAGCATCAGAAGTCGAAGGGCATGTGGAAGTCAAATGGTCTGAGTAAGTTTAATTAACTCTGTTTTTTTAACTTTTAACTAAATGGCAAAAGCATCATTTCAGGTCTCTTGTTGCCGGAGAAATTTTCCGATTCTGGTACCATGGATCTTAGAGTGTTATTTAAGCAAATTAGGGGGACGAAAGTCTCTTTTTTGAAACAGTATGGACAAAAATAGTAATTTAAGCAAAGGCGAAAAACGTGAGAAAAATTTGCCCTTCTTTTAATTTTCTTTCCCGCGGACTTTCAGAAAAAAATTTATATCATTTGTTATGAGAACACGCATAAGCCAACAAATTAAGGCTTGAAATGAATTATAACTTTTAAAAATGGACAAAATTTATTACAAAAATTTTATTATATTACATTTATAATAACATGAATACGAAGAAAAAAATTTCCCCCGCATGATCTTAGTAGTGGTTGTTGATTCCAATTTTTATAAGTTATATTTGAAACTAGGCTAATATTGCATTGATTAAACGGTTGACTTAATGTTTGTAATTGAAACGGAGACATGCATAAATGGGCAAGTCCATGTCGTTATGATTAATTATTATTTCGTTTCTGAAACATGGTGCAATGGTGTTAGTGTTACGTTATTGATCGATTAAATCAACTGAAAAGGTTGCTTCTGCATTTAATTATATGTCCCCGCTCAAGCTAAACCCTCGGTAATTTTTATTAGAGACATTGAATCTCAATCATTAGAAAGTAACCACTAACTAATGGTGCAACGGTATTAGGAAAATATTTTATTTATTTTTATTGTAATTGACTAATGTCTAATGGTGCAATGGTGAGGTTTCAGAGGTTTTGAATATTCAGAAATTACTATATCGTTATTTCAAATTCCAACTAAATTTTTTTCCCGATAAATAGATAGATCTATTACTACTGTAAATTACAATCCAGGGAATTCCATACAGTTCCACCGGAAAGGAGGAACCTGTACACAAAAGACCTAATTACATAAGGATTGTAATTATGTAAGGCTCAACTAAAGTACTAAACAATTATAACAAAAATTCTTGGTATAAGTTCAATTTACACTTTGTGATGTGATTGTGTATTTTAAAAACGATCTTTTGAATCATGCTGTTGTAATATTTTGGCACATAGAGGCCCTGGGAAACTTGAAGCCAATTTAGTCTTCGGGCTTTAAAAGACGTCATTTTCATGCTCACGCCATGTCAGATTTTTTTAACCCCCTTGGTAATGTAAGGTGATCTAAATTAAAATATCATTTTAAAATCTATTAATTTTAATGCATTTTCATTAATACACTCGAACCATGTGTCAAGTTCTATCCATTAGAATTGAGCCGACACGCCATATTGCGACAGTAAAAGCAAGTGTGGAGATTTGAGATTCTAAAATTTCATATTTAAGTCTTAAAGTAGGCAAATATGTTCTCTTCCACAATTTAATTGGTCTATTTATTTTTATGTGTGTATGTAAACTAACACAGACAAAAAAATCAAAATGAGGGTCCCATTTTGCATATTATGACTTTGGAGGAGAAGGAAATGTAGAACGAAAGCAACTAGCCTAACGTAAGTTAGTACGTTTGAAAAGGGCGCTCGCATTTAGTTTCCCCCGTCATATTTCTATTTAATTTGTGTCGG
>SOPF01023995.1:0-16663 GCA_012979155.1 Hypericum perforatum | reverse complement strand
AAAAAAAAATGATGTGTTAGGACGAATGGAATAAGCTGCGGCTTGGTCAGTGTCCATCATTCGGTGATTTTTAAAGTGAAGTTGTGTAACCCTATTAGATCCTTGGGCCACAAGCCCTCGCATCAACGTAACACGTCTTAGTTCCACTTAATAAAACGTCGACCTATAAAATCACCCCTTCAAAATACATAAGAAAAGAGTTCGATTCGTTGAAACTTTACAAGTCAATTAATTTGGTGTAAATGTAATAGGCTCCTTCGAATCTTTCATCTTCTGGCATTATATCCATCTTTCTCAGATACCAAAAAGGAAGGAAAGGTACCTAACAAGTTCTCAGATGCTAGATAACTACCATCTTTGGTCATTTTTTTTGGCTATTCCGTGATTCGGTACGGAACATACGATCCGATGCGGCCAAAGAATGCAGCACAGAGGAAGAAGGGCTTGCTTCAACGGCTGATATCTTTTCCAACCTAATTTTGCTGGTTGTTAATCATCAGAATCAGATTCACCTGCTGAGGATATGTTATCATCTCCAAATTCGTCTCCGGTCTCTTCCGATAGCTCTTGATCCGTGGAATCAGCTTCCGAGTCACTTTCACCTAGAGAAACGTCACCACCGCAAGATATGCTTCCACTTTCAGCTTTTGCAGATTCCGTGGAGCCTTCAGTTGGACCGTCCCAGGCCGAAACAGGATTTCTATCGTCCGTGTTGCCATAAAGTGCTACGTGCCTGTAGTACAGTTCCAATTCCTTTTCCGAAACAGCAATGAAGTGCCTCACAGATTCTAGTGACTGTTCATATTTTGATTTTTCCAAGGCCTGCCAAATAAATAACTGGTAGGTAAATAATCCTTCACAACGTAATGCATACCAGGAGTTTAGAGAACGTACCTTTTTCTTGGACAATGTCTCAATTGGCGACATAACTTCCGGTTGTACATAGTTCTTTCCTCTGTAAAAAATGATCGTGTCATCTCCGATGATCTGTAAAGGAATCCCACCGCTCAATCTTGCAAGCTCCTGAGCATACTCGCGCACTTGGCCAGGTTTACAAGGTTTGCAAAATACTTTAACTGTTTCGTGCTTCTTCCAATGCATATGCATATTAAGAATGACGCCACCGAATATTCCTCTCCGGCCAACTGGAACATAATTAGACCCTTTCTGTGCCATCTTTTTCATAAAAAATCTCTCCTCACCAGTCAGGGTATGTGGTTGGACCTCTGGACCTTGAACTTTGGGAACTTCATACTTCTTCAATTTTTCAACTAGCAAGGCTTCCTTTATTTTGGCCTGCATAGGCAACAACAGGAGCAATGATAAGATTTTCCGAAGAGAAAGAGTTTATAACTACACATACAGTAATCAGATTGGTGTGATCAGATCCCACAATTGCAAAAAAAACTTATAATATAGAAAGTAATAGTTTCAGATGCAGGAATTGTCACTTACAGATATTAGAAAAGCATAAGCTTAGCTAACGGGCAGGGGATGTACAAGCTGGTCAACAAACATCATGTTTCGTGAGAAAACTTAAACATCCATCTCACTCGATTAAATTACGTTAGCCAGCCATTTAAAGAAGATTGCATTACTCTGTATATAATGGCAATGCACAGAGATAGCAATTCATGGTCTTACACTAACAAAAAGTTCATATTACATCGTGGTGATAATGTTAAAAGTACTAAGACCACTGAAGGTTAGCTTAAGGTAAAGCGTTCTTATTGAAATAAGCCGAAGTCAATCATAGCTAACAGCAAGCTAAGCTCCAATGGCGCTTGGAACAGATACTGTGAGTTAGTATCTAGAGGCGCTCGCCGCTCTGGAATCATATTGCACTGAAGTTCTCGACAACTCCATTTGAGCTCAAACTTAAAAGGCGTGAACAGATATATAAGATGGCACATTCAAGCCTTACAACTCCATGATCACCCGATTACTAATACGCCGGTGATCGCACAGACACCATCGATATAAACCCTAACAATAAACCCTATCATTGAATTCGATTCCTCCACCACTGACTCAGATTAGCAAAACATTATTGATTTGGGCAGCAATCGGAAACAGTAAGCTAGAGCACAATGCTACTTTTCTTATCAACAAAGAACAAAAGCAAACAATGTGCTTACTCTCTCAATCTTACACTTGAGCCTCTCCCCAGCGTCGGCATACTTGTGACCCCTCTTCCTCTTGACAGTGAGCCTACGCGGGTCCTTTCTATTTGCAGCATTCCGCTTCTCCTTCTCCCTCTTCCGCTGCATCTTCAACCTCTTCTTGGTCTTCCATTTGTCCTTCTTGGGAGGGTCCACTGAATGGGTCTCAAACTTAGGCTTCCCATCCGATATCACCAAGTTCACCCTCCCATAGCTCAATTCTCTCAAACCCCACCAACCCTTTCGCGGGTTCGGCGAACACGAAGCGGGTGGCTCTGGAGACCCTAGAAGGGGCCTGGAGGGCTAAAAAAACTACATCAGCTGCTAGTAAAGGCGCTACCTTTGGAGCTATAAAGCAAGCAAATTTCCTCTAAACAGAAGGGAAACGTTACCTCAGAGATGAAGAACTTGGAGATGAAGGGAACTTGGCAAGTGAAGAGGAAGCTCTACGTAGGCTACGGAACAGAGCTCTCGCCATTAGGAGAGGAGGGAGAATGACCAAAGGGGTGGGCTTCATAGTGATAAAATTTGTGGTTTGCATAAAAGAAAAAGAGTGGATCCAAACTGAGTTCCAAGCCCATTACAACTACTAGTCATTTTTTAACATATTAGAATGAGTACACTCACATTTTTATAGGTGATTTTCCTTATTTTTCTATAAACTTAGACTAAAACAATCAGGTTTGAGAAGTCCAGGGTTCGATTCCTGGCATGTTGCAATAGAATAGGTATTAGAATAGGATCTAAAAAAAAAATTGAATTCTCAAAAATTCATTTAAGTACTATCTCATTTTCTTTATAAGCTTGGACCTTTGTGTTTGGTGTGTCACCTTGTGTTGATTATGAAACCGATCAAGATGTGCCCTTTTAATTCCGAAAAGCTTAGGAGTTTATGTGTAGGAGGAAGTTAAGAGGCTGATTTTGTTGTTGCCGTGATTGAGGGGCGACCATTGGATTGGCCCTGTTGCATCACCGTGTGCTTCTTTAGCAACTTCTAATTGTTTTTCTTGCTTTTCAATCGGATTTTTTAGTAGGAAATTACAGATTTTTTAACGAAATTGAAATAGCAGATCCACGAATTAATATTCAGTTCCAACATGATCAAACGAATGTGACAATTCAACTCTCCACCATTTAGTTGACAAAATCCACACATCGACTTCAAGACAAGGTCTCCTTCCTAAGCATACCTCTCTCGAAACCCGCCCTGTTCTTGATCTTTGTCATCTGAAAAAGATTGGAAGCAAGAGTGAGTCCTTGCCACTCAGTAATACTTACGTTAGCAATTTGAACCATCACAAATATACATGAGGACACACAAAGACGTAAACTTCTTATACAATTCAGCTGGATTTCCATAAACACGTTTCAATTGAGGCTGACGGTTTCACTGGGATGCTTATCAGATACATTGTCCGAAGACAAGTTACCGTAAAATCCCGCTGTCAGCGAGGCGCAACGAACCTATCCGTCCAGTTACGTAGGATTAGTATTCCTACTCCATCGTATCAATTAGGAACGGCTGTTAATCAGTCACCATTCACAATGTTCAATCGTTCAATTCACATTCACAATTTCCTAACCATCAAAGTCAAGGCCAGCAACCAAAAACACTTGGCCCTAGAGCAAATTACTTGGAAAAAGGTCAAAAAAACTTATGGAGAGTTGAGATCAGTGGTACCTGGAGTTAGTCAGATGCGTCTGGTTGTTGAGGTAGTCTCTGAATTACGCCGGAGCTAGCAGGCTTCCATTTGATCAATAAAATATCTTTCAATTCCTTCTTGAGACTCTTCATCCCAACTTTCTCATACTCGTAATGAATATCTTGTTGTTCCTGCGTCTCTCTCTTCTTTTTACATGTTTCTTCGAGTCTCCTTCTGAGTTCTTCCTCTTCTCTTGAGAGCTGTTTGAGTTCTTCTCGTAAATGCTTGGAAGTACCATCCACCAGTGCCTTTGACTGGATAAGAAAATGACCTCCCCAAACTAGCTTAATCTCATCAAGAATGAAACCAATATCAAATCCAGCGTGCTCTACTAGCTTTAGCAGCGTCAGCCATTGGAGAACCCTTTCATTTGTGACATCCACCAACTTCATCACCCGCATATTATGTACGACAGCACATAGCATGAAAACAAACACTGATTTGAAAGACACGGATTCTGGATGCTGCTCAAAAGTTGCAGCGATGGTGCTGTTTTCGCCAAAGAGTTCTTGATAAATTGGAACAAGAGTGTGAGGTAAAATGTAGTATTCTCCCTCTACTGCAGGTCCATTATGTTGCGAGATAAACTTGGGAATTTCAGCTCCTTGCAGTGTAAGAATTGTACATTCAAACTTGCTCGAGAAGTCTTGGAAGGCATCCTTGGAAAATCTGAACAAATTCTTGTCTTCATCTGCTCCTTCAAGTTTTGTCCCCTGGCTATTTAACATTTCGCTTTTCCATATCTTGATGATCCGCTCAATAGATGGTTTCCTCATTTCGTCAAGACAGAGATCTAGAACTGTTGTGGAGTGAGTAACCAGAGAATCTCCATCTCTCGCAGCATATGCCGGGTTAGTCAAGGCTTCATCTTTGATTATCACCTTACTTGCCACATTTGGAAATGTTGTTCTCAATTCGACTTCTCCATGCAATCCCAAAAGTTTTGGCATAACCTAAAAGAAAAAAGAGCAAACATTAACATTGTTTAGTCTTGGGAATTGATAATTCAGAAGAATAGGAGAAGTGCTCACATACCTCGGAAATTACACATGTTATCTCACACATCATAGGGCATCCTTCTCCACACAGGTATACAGGGAGCTTTGGATCTCTCCGTTCTTCACAAAAGTGGCAAGGAAACTTATCTGTGTAATTCTCCTCCACGTAAAAGTCTTCAAGTATGAGTGGATGAACATGACATGAATGCTTTATCTCACAAGGCAATGGACCGCAGGTAAGATGCAGGGTAAAGTTGCATATTTCTTTTCCTGGTTTCACTTCTACACAACGGAAGACAAACTTGTTTTGGCAAGATGCTGAACAAACTTGGCAGTATTCCTCACCCTGCATATTTTCCACAACTGTGAGAAGGTGAGGGTGACTTTGATACTGGATTGATGGAAATCTGGTGGCACATTTTTTATCGAGTTGGAAACTGTATTCTTCGGACTCATAGCGATATACACCAGAGTGGTGAGGATCATTGGATAGCAAGAAGTCTCCTCGACACAGGCTACAGTTTTTGCTTGATTCTGGAAGTTGAAGACTGCTCATCAAAGTAAGAGGGTGTTGTTTATGAAGTGGATGATGCATCTCCGATGGCAGTTCAGCACATTCTTTATGAAAATAATCTTCGCACTGCCTGCAATAATACATCAGTCCTGAACACTTTTCTCTGCATAAGATGCATTGGGCACCATCCTTTTTCAATTCTTCCACGAGTGCTAGTTGATGCCAGTGGTGGATGCTTATGAACGAGCTATCATCATTCAGCATATTCTTGGGTCGTAGAACACATTCCAGGCAGAGCTTAACGAGACGCTCAATAGAGCGGAAGGTCAGACCTGAATTGTTCTCTTTCCGACAAGCTATACATATGAAGAAGGAAGTTGTTAGCAAAACCAGTGTGCAGTACAAATAGTGATGGTCAATCTTCAGGGGCAGTGTACCCAAACAAGATTTGTGGATGTGAAAATCACAATTGCCGCAGAAGTAGGAAGCTTCCAGACAGAGAATTCCACAAATTTTGCAAGAAGTTGTCGAGACTTCAGCACCAAGTGAGAGTTGTAAAGGATGCCAATGGCAACTGTGATGTATCAGACCTTTTTCTTTTTCACTGTGATAGCTTTTCTTGGATATCTGAGCACACTTGATGCCCACATAAAAGTCACATTGATCACAGTGGTAAGCATGGCTGTGGCAATGTGTGAAACATGCGTTGCACGTGAAGGTTGAATGAAGACATAGAGTGAGAGAACATGGGTGGTGATGAAGCTGGGTTAACATGGAGGATGGAGATACCCACAAAGACAGAGCTTCTCGCAGGCCACAAGGGATGCACCAAGGACGGCCTACAACTTTCTCTGGAAAGAAACCCCAATCTGAAATGTAGGTGTCGCATCTTCTGCAATGATCCTGAAATCTACTTAGAACGAAAGAGCACTCTCCAATTGAGATGCTTTGAGGTAAAACATCAAGACAAGATTTATGAAGATAAAAACCACACCACTTGCAACCATAGGTCAAACCAGAGGCATATCCAACACAAACTATGCATTCAAGCTTCCTCCCTAGCATCTTGTCCGTCTTGTCTCTCTTTGGGTCCTTAAAGAGTTGCAAGTCATGGTGATGAGAAAAATGGGGAATAAGCTCTCCCTGGTCACCCTCATCAAGTTCTCGGGATGATCTCGCGCACTCAACATCTATGTAATATTTACATCCCTCACATTGGTATGGGATTGCCTCTTTCTGGGTGCCACAGACTCTGCATTGGAAGCGTCGACGAGGTCCAAGCGAAAGCGCACATGGATGAAAAGGAAAGCTAATCTCCTGTGGCGAACCCAGACATGATTTGTGAATGTAAAATTTACAAGTGTCTGCTAGACAAGCAGCATAGGCGGTGTCATTCGGTATTTCTCTTCCGCATAAATGGCACTGCTGATGTTGGTCAATAAAATTGTTTCCCTCTGCTTCAAAGAGATTTAGAAAGTGAGCCTTGTGAGACGCATCTACAACTCTTGTGCTGCCATTGTTGGAAGCGATGGGATTATACCTCCTAGATTTATGAGTTGTAGATGAACCCATACAAGATTCGTGAATAAAGAACTCACAAAGGTCACAGCCACCATAAGCCTCTTTGCCCGTGATCCTTCTAGCGCATAGATTGCAGTCTAGATAATCCTCTTTTTCTGCCGCTTCAGAAAGCTTTAAAGGATGGTGGTGAGACGTGTCCTGGATTTTGTCGTCGTCACACTGAAACTGGGCACACTGCACATGCATGGAGAATTCACACTTTTGACAACAATAGGCAAAGCCGGTATCACACTTGTTGAAACAAGCATCACACTCAGTATCGTAAAGAACTTTGAGAGAAAGGGGGCAGCCGTGAAAGAAATGATGAATTTCTCGTGGCAGATTTGCACAAGACAAATGGAGGTAAAACCCGCAAGTGTGGCAGGCATAGGATTTTTTTGATATAGGCTTCTCGCATCCCCTACATATGGGGGGCGTTTCATCTGCCTCTTTGTGAGTAAGCTTCAAATGATGGTGATGAGACCAATGCAGGATCCCTTCTTCATCCGAGCCTATGGGCGAGAATTGAGTGCACTCAACATGCATGTCAAAGTCGCACTTTTTACAATTGTAGCAAAAAGATTTAGATATTTCTTGTTGACAAGCATCACAACGTCTGCTGACGGCGGATCTGAGGAATAGAGAGCAACCGTGAAAGAAATGTTGGATCTTTTGTGGCATATCTGCACAAGACAGGTGGAGGTAGTATCTGCAAGAGAGGCAGGCATAAGACTTTCCTGATATAGGCTTCTCGCATCCCCCACATTTGAGGGGGGTTTCATCTGCCTTGTCATAAGCAAGCTTCAAAGGATGGTGATGAGACGAATGTAAGATCCCTTCTTCATCAGAGCTGATGGGCAAGAATTGGGTGCACCTTTGATGCATTACGAAGTTACAATCTTTACAATCATAGGCAATAGTATCATAGCAATTCTGGAGACAAGCACCGCAGTTGAGCCCGTTAATTTCTCGACGAAAGAGCGGGCAGCTGTGAAAGAAATGTCGAATCTTGGATGGGCAGAAGAGACAATCCTCGTGGGAATAAAGTTCACAAGACAGACAGACATAATACTTTCCCGACGTGCGTTCCTTGCACCCATAGCACGGTGGCTTTGCATTCGCTTCCTCCTCATAACTTAGCTTCAAAAGATGGTCATTATGGCAATACAAGGGGGCTTTGTAAAAGGCGGGCTGCCATAGGGCGTCTGAATCATCCAATTCAAAGTTGCAAGTCTCGCATCGATAGAATATCATCATATGTTGGGGTTCTGCTGCACCATCGGCAGATATCGGGACAAGCTTGAGGAAGAGAAGACATGGGTGAAAGGGATGACTCAGACTCTGTGGCAAGTTTGCACAGCCTTCATGGAGGTAGTAACTGCAATCATCACAAGCATAGACCCGACCCCACAATTCATCATCGCATTGATAACAGGTTAGTGCATCGCCTTCATCGCCTTCTCCCACGCGGAGGAGGAGGTGTTTGACCAGCTTCAAAGGGTGACGGTGCAGGAATCGTGGGGTGCCCATATGTCTTCGCTTATTGTTCTGTTTACTCTCTGCGAGAGTCCACAGATTAATCAGTTGCTAAATAAATTAATATTGCGAGAGCCCCTATTATTCAATTTTCGAAATTACTGAAGGTTTCTCTAAATCCTAGCAATTGTGAAAAATGTCTAATGAAACCACGAAACAAATTTATTATTATTATCATAGATTTCTTCGCAAGTATGATATACTTAAGATAGTTGATCAATAAGTAATCAACTTAATTACAAAAATAACATCAGGAAAGGAGATATAGAATTTGGAAGAAGACTATGCAAAACAAAAAGAAGGGGAAAGCTTTTACCAGGATCAAGAAGTGGAAGAACCAATTTTTTTTTCTCTCTTCCAAAAGCTCTCTCTCTCCTTTTCTTTGGATCTAATAGTGAAATGATTCTGAAAGGAGGGTCGATGATATATTAATCAAGACAAATAAATAAAGACTAACTAGAGGCTAACTAAAGATATGTTGGCCAAATTAATTACTATTTAGTTGACCCTTTGATAGAGGAGAGAGGGTGCATGTGGTTTTGCCAATTTGTATGGGTAACACTTTTTTATTAACATATTGTTTATTACTTTATTATCCCAAGAAGACCAAATATTAATAGTATTTGGAATCTAGCTACATTCGACGCCTACGTATATGTTAACTTATGGGTTTCATTTTTTTCATTGCAAATTTGACTAGTTGTATTTGTATGTGAGCAGTGCTTTTAGAGTTAACTAATTTTTTGATTTATATTGTTTGGTACTTTGATTTATTGAATTGAACAACTGAAATTTAGGTTAGGTGAGATTTATAAAAGTGATAAAGTTAATAAGTAAGGATTTTATTATTTAAATAACATTAAAAAGAAAGTTACTTTACGGAAATAACCATATAAAGGAGAATAAGCAAAAGTAGTGACAAAATTTTTCTAACAAATATTTAAAATTGGTATATTTTCTATTTAAATTAAAATCAATTAATCTGATGACCGGCCTGTGATGGGTTACATATTTTATTACAAGCTGGATTAAATGTATATGTCAGGTGAGTGGTGCATAAGATTAGGAGCATTGTATTAAATATATTCAGGACCAGCACACGATTAGTTGGCTTAATACTATATATTTATTTGGGTAGTGGACGAATGCAACCTCTTGCTTGCCTGTCCAGATTTGCTGCGGATTGCATCAATCCGCACCATGGGGATTGAGGGTATAGAAGTCTTTACACATAAAAGGGTAGATTAAAAAATTAGAAAAATAAACCCCACAAACATTCGTAGAGTAAAGGCCATGTCCAGAAATTGGTACCTTTATTGATAATTTTAATACCTTTATTCATCAATATTGGTGCATATTTCCAATAATAGTGGTTCATTTGTGTTCAGTATTGGTACATTTATCACAATAATGGTACTTATGTCCAGATATTGGTACCTTTAGTGATAAAATAATGGTACCATGATCTACAATAACAACACAGATTAGGAATCCACCAAAAGAAAAATAACACAGATTAGAAAAGTTTCAAAAATCAAACATGTATGTCGTTACTCTTGAACCCAGATATTGGTACCTTTAGTGATAATATTGGTGCCTCCGTTCAGTAATAATGGTTCATTTGTGTTCAGTATTGGTACATTTATCACAATAATGGTACTTTTGTCACAATAATGATACATTTATCACAATAATGGTACTTTTGTCACAGTAATGGTAATTTTTGTGTTCAGTAATGGTACTTTTGTGTTCAGTAATGGTTCATTTGTGTTCAGTATTGGTACATTTATCACAATAATGGTACATATGCCCAGATATTGGTACCTTTAGTGATAATATTGGTGTCTTTGTTCTGTAATAGCAGTTCATTTGTGTTTACTATTGGTATTTTTTTTCACAGTAATGGTACTTAAATCATCACCACAATATTGCATTACGGGAATTGGAAGGGTTACGAGATTTGTGGATATTTGGTGTGGTTAGGAAGGCGAGTAGGTGTGGCGGAGTACCAGATCGACGACGAGGAGTGTCGAAAATAAGAGATCGAGTGTCGGAGCGGCAAGACGGAGTGGTGAGCTCGTGGGTGTCGGCGTCCATGTCGTCGTCTTCGTTGGGGATTTCGCCGCCGTACACCTCGTGGTCTTCCTCATGCTCCTCTCCCTCCTCGTACTTCTCCATCTCTCTCTCCCTCCTCTCTCTCCCCTCCCTCTTAAAATTATTAGGATAGGAGATTGGATATTTTAAATTTCAAATTGCAATGGGAAGGTGATGGAAAGTTACGGGATTTGGGGATAATTGGAGTGGTTGGAGATTTGAATTGTGGATTAGTATAATACCCATTTTACCCTTATTAATACTAACCCTTGGATCAAAATTTTATAAATTAAATTCTAATCCTAAGATCTAAAAATCATCCCCACCCTGCGGATTACATTTTAGTAATCCGCATATAATCCTCTCCCGTCCCGACAACGGTAACAGGTAGATTAAATACCCCAAACGGTGATCCGGAGCCCGAAATGGGTTTTAAAGGGCCAAATGAAAAGTTATTCCTAATTTGACTCCTTCCACCTCTTGCTTGTCTGGTTGTCCCGACAACGGTAACAGGTAGATTAATTACCAGTTACGAATTATACAAGAGAGGCCAAATTATTCCTATAAACAGAAAAAATAATTCAAAACCTGATATTCTTATTATTTGCTAATATTTTTTTATTTATTTCATTTTATTTTGCGGAAAAAATGCAATAATAGGAGTGGGGAAGAGCTAGGGATGAAAGTACTGATCTGATTATGAATTTAAGTTTTGTGTTGAGAAATTTTTGCTTTTGGATGCTATTTCTTGGTGGGAGTGCAAGTGTTTTTTTTTTTGCTTTATTTTATTTTTATTAGGAAATGTTTTACTCCAAATAATTAGTTTTCAAGGCTCCAAGTACAGTTTTATTTTGTTTAGTATCACATGATATTTTATTCATCGAACCAATTTATCAAATTTAGAGTCGGGTAAAAATTTTTAAAAGTTACGAAATTTTTCCTAAATTTTTTTTGAAAACAAATATCCCAACAAGTATCTGACACTACTATTATTCTCAAGAGTTTCAATTCAGGTACAATCCTAGAATTAACTCCCTCACCTTATTGGTTGGGTGGATCAGCCAAGAGGAGCACGAGACCTTCTTACCTATGTTTTGTGATGTATGTCGTCTTGACACAGTCGTGATTGATTTTAGAGGAGGCCTCTGTTAAGCTCGAACCGTGGTTGAACGATTTCGATTTTTGAGGAAGCAGCTGCCAGTAAATTGCCTGAGTTTTCCGTTTGCCTCTTCGGTTTTACCGGTCCGACGTTACTACCTGCTTGTTTATTTACATGGTTCATTTGCTGTGACATTAATTTAAATAGACACAACTTTAAGAAGTTTAGGGTGACTATAAGTAAGCGCACCAATGTTACAAATTTCAGCAGAAGAAACTGTGGAATTCAATATTGTACTACACAACAGTAACACTTAAAAGACACATTGAGAGAAGAACAAAAAACCAGGAAGCCTTGATTAGAGAGGAAGTACACTTAAGCAATGCTGGAATAGGCTATGATTTCAGGATCCTGCTGAAAAAGTAGCATATCATTTTCATCCAAATTCACCCATGCTTCAATTCCCTTCCCTTCCTTGGTGCCCATCAACACAGTAAATTTGCCTACTAGTACGTTCAAACTGCTGACCCAGATGGGCTTACCCCATCCAAAATCAGCTTCATAAGACGGAAAAACTGTACATACTAGTGAATCTGCAGACATCAACCTCGTCGCAGCAGTTTCCGATAACGTTCAATGCATCACATACGCCTGTAACTAAATCATCATCTGTCATAAATTTAGCACATTGGTTGATGGTACTTCTCACCGAATCATGAAGGAGATGAACAAGTTCGGCAAAATCCACATCGCGCTTCCCCTCCGTAGGAACAAACTTACGCATTTGAATGGATCAAGAAATTCCCACATGAGTTTGGTGGTATCGGAATTCTGACCTTGCCTCGCAGATTTGCAGGTTGTGCAAGTAAAGAAGGCCTTAGGAGGTTCCCCTGCCTGAGATGTCCTGATGAGTACCATCCATATGAGAGCTGTCACGACCTCCCCTCGAGAAAATCTGCTCGCAGATGATTCGCATTGGTCAGCATTGGCACTGCTAGCAATAGCTTTCAAGGTTGTTATTGCCTCCTCCTTGAACAAAAACCTATTGTTGACAATCTTAACCCCCTCTTTCTTCCTTGGTGCAGGATAGACCACAGGTAACCTATCTCTTGCGGGGAATATTGAACCCGGATCGAAACTAGGACACTGCACTTTGTCCATCCCTTGGCTACACGCAACAGACCATCCGGAAATGAAGAGGCTCTTTGTAAATCAATCAGTAATCCTATGTGTATTGGTAAAGCCAACGTCTATCCCTCCACATTCAAACACGTTCAGCTGTACGATCAAAAGCAGAGTATCTGGCGATTCAGATCCGGGAGTTGTTAAAAGGTAGAGCTCGTGAACAGGGACATCACCGCTCAGAATCCGAGAAAGCTCGCAGCTTACTCTTGCTTCCAGGAGCTCAACACCTTGGTCGTTGCAATAGATCACATGCTCATCACTCAAGTACCTGCCGGCTAGAGGGTAGTAGAGGCTCAAAACTCTTGCCAACGATTCCTCGAGCCGCCCTTTCTGCTGATCAGCCGTGTCGCCTTGCTGGTCATTTGCTGCGTAGTAAAGTATGACTCACGCGTAGAGAGGATAAGCAAGTTGGTCGTTAGATGATATTGGCAAGTTCCTCAGGTTCTGTGGGGTTGGAGAAATCGGTTTCACAAACTTCTTAGAAACAATCTTCACCTCCATTTCAGGGAAAACCTTTTTATCACACAACCTATGTTTGTTGTTTGGCACAACCAAATGCTTAAAGTTCAACATATCACCTGATGTGGTCCTGGCTCATTCCCCTATAATTGGGCGAAGAATACTTTTTTTTATTTTTCAGCTGAAAGTTAGCTGCAACCACCTCACTCCAAAAGTCAACGCAACGATCGCTGTAACGGCCCCCAAACGGTGATTTGCTGACACAAAAAATAGGAAAAAGCTTTAAAATATAGAAATGTTTATTGACAAGATGGAATAATCGAGCTAGAGAACATTTGGTCCAGTAGTATTGAGGTGGGGCGGGGTGGAGTGAAGTTTAGGGTTCGACTCCTGGCATAAGCATTTCTGATCCATATAAGTAGTATAGTTCTCTAAAAATAAGTAACCTAAATTATATTTATTGTATGCTCTATCTTTATTGTAGTGTTATTCTGAAAATAAAAATTATAAATTTTTTATGAAAAATTGGATGACATTTGAATGTTAATTTTAGAGTGTACAAATTTATGACTCTTAAAACATATTTATTAAAATTCTATAACTAAGAATGGCATCATTACTATTTTCTTCATCCTCAACAACTCATTTTATAAGCATTTATTAACAATATAGATTGGGGGTTAGGATTCAATAGATAAAATAAAGTTGTTTTTTCTTCATCAAAACTGAAAACTCCATAATTTGATCTCTGTATAACCGTCGTTAGAGATAAAATTTATATGATTTTAGCTTTCCATAGCTATAACCATTCTTAGAGTTGAAATCTCCGTGATTTTAGGTTTTTATAATCATCATTGACTAAAATCTCTATGATTTCAATTTTCTGTAACTATCATCAAAGCTAAAAATCGTTGTAATTTACTTTGTCATATTTGATTTGCTCTATTTTTCTTAAATTTTGAAATTTTGAAATTCTCTCGCAATTTGCTATGTATTTTTTTTAATATTATATTCTTGGTTATAAGGGTACATGACCAACATATAGTGGGAACTACAAGACTAAATCGGATCCCCATAATTTCAAGATCTGTCATTTTCATCCAAATTCACCGATGTTTCAATTCCCATTTCCATCCTTTTTGCCCAACATGAAAGTAAATTTGTTACTTGTTTACAGGTATGTTCAACTGTTGATCGAGGTGGGATTTTCCCATCCAAAATGTAATGAAACTAGACTAAAATGATAGTTGTGAATAATTATTAAGTAATATTCATAGTATAAATAGTAGAAATGTACTGATCGAAAAAAAATCATCGGCGTTATTTATCAAATTGTATTGATTTCTATTCTTCTTCCCCGATTCTCTCTCTCGTTTCTCCTCTCTTTCTCTTCTACCACATTATTCATCACGTCTATTGATTTCTACTCTTCTTCCCCAATTCTCTTTCGTTTCTCCTCCTCTCTAACTTTCTTTCACTCTTCAATTCCTTCCCCTCTTTGATTCTTATCATTCTTTCCCTAATTTCTATCAAATTACTACCAATCTTGAACCCTATTCCAATTGGGTTCATAACACAAAGTCGGATGCATAATACAAAAACTGCTCAATTAGTGAATCTGCAATACAACCGTAACTAAATCCTCATCTCTCATAATTTTAGCACATTTGATGATGGTACTTCTCACTGAATCTTCGTGAATCATTTCAACAAAATCCACATTGCAATTCCCGTCCGTAGGAACAAACTTCGCATTGGAAAAGATCAGGAAATTCTCACATGAGTTTCGATCTTCGGGTCGACTAGTTTAATCGATCTAATTAGTGGTCATTTTAAAAAAAATATATTTATATAAATGTAAATAAACTCCTTTCCTTGGGGCTCAAATTCCAGGAAGTCCAATTCTTTGCTGGGCCAGGAATGGATTAAAAAAAATAGGTCCATCACTAAAAGAATCCTTGTTCACTATTTTTAACTTTTTTTTTCCTTTTCTCTCCCAATCTCTTCCTCCCTCCCCCTTCGGAGATCTTGTTTTCATTATTTAGAATTTTGCTGGAAAGGTATTTTGGTTTTAAATGTTGGGAAATTTAGGCAAAATTATCATATTTTTTTTCAAATTTACCCATGAGACCTTAGGATCTGAAGTGTTTGAATCTTTAGAATCTGAAGGGCCTGAATCTTGAGACCTTACTAAACGGGTCAAAATTCTGTTCAAACTGCCCTGTACAACCGACTTTTGGGCAGTTCGCAAGGTCGCCGAGCAATCTCATAAATTTCGAAACGCTCAAAGACCCGATTCGCGACCTGACTGGTCGGACTGTATTTTTTGAAACTATGTTTGCAACATTGTCAAAGAATTTGCTATTGTTACACGATAAGACAACAAAAACAACCAAGCCAATCCCTAAGTGAAAAAAAAAATCCCAGAAGCCAATCCATATTCCTCCTTTGGGTGACAAAAACAGAAGAATCAGTCTCTACAAGTACATTTTAATGGTTGCACGATGAAAAAATACCCAAGTAAATTTTATATACAGATTACAGAATGCCATACATTATCAACTTAGAGCCACAAAGCCACTACCCTTCATCATACGCTTGAACTCCTTATAGTTGACCATGCCATCCCCGTCCACGTCCACCTTCATGATCATCTTCTTACAATCCTCCGCGGCCCGCCCTTGCTTCAGCCCGAGCGAGGCCAAGACCGTCCGGAGCTCCTCCACCGTGATGTACCCGTCCCCGTTCTGGTCGAACACGCCGAACGCCTCCCTCATGTCGTCCTCCTCCTCCTCGTCCTTGTCGTCCATCAACGACTGGTACAGGTCCCCGAACTCGTCGATGTCCACGCATCCGTCCCGGTTCGCGTCGATGTTACCGATCATCTGGGTCAGCTCCTTGTCAGGGATGAAGATGCCGAGGTTCTCCAGGGAGTTAGTGAGCTCCTCCCTGGTGATCCGGCCGTCGCCGTTGCGATCGAACATCTGGAACACCTTCTTTAGCTCTGTCTGGTCCATTTTTTCTTAATAATTTTGGTTGTGCTTCTGAATATATTTATAGAGGACAACATTGGGAGTACTGGGGTCCATCCATAACGGGAAATTTTTTAAAGAAAATTTTGAGTCCAGAGCAATGTTTTTGGTGAATTCATATACTTTGAAATTTAGACAAATTATTATTGATGATAAAAGGGATTATTTATAATACCATGATGCTGTTTATAGCTTAGTAAAATGATTTAAATCGTAATTTTAGGAATGTATCTACATTATTATTCAATGACTAAAATTTTTAAGTCATTTGTTATCTCATCCGACTTAAATTGAAATAATTTGGTCTAATAAATTATTAGA
>SOPF01023986.1:0-10934 GCA_012979155.1 Hypericum perforatum | reverse complement strand
GATCTGTTGCATTGATAGAAGAGAAATCTTCCTTAGTTACTGATTGTGCTTTGACTGATTGTGCTTTGAGTGATATGCATAGTTGGTTCTTGATTGAGTTTAGTTGGTTGGTGGGGTCGAAAGAACCTATCTAACCTTCTAAGCTTGGTTAAGGGTCAATTTAGATCTTTCTAGCACGAAAGTGTAGATTGATCATCTTTGAAACACTTGTACCATGTCATATGCTTCGTATACCTCCTGAATCACTTGGTTATATTGGTTTTTAAGGTACTTAGCTCGCTTTTAGCTTTTTAGTTGTTGATAATCTGTTTTGTGATATAAACTATCTAAGTGTTTGTTCTTATGCTCTTGAAGCTTGATGTTTAAGATTTTAGATCACTTAAGTTCAACTACAAACTTCATAATCTGATCCTAGTTAAGTAAGTAAACCCTAGAGTAGGCCTAACACCTCAATCTCTTTGGATCGACAACCCTACTTACTCTTATTGCAATTCGCTGCAACTCTGCTGCTGAACTTGTGCACGCCACCCTTGTTGGCACACATTAGGTTTGTTAGTCTGTTAGCTTTTTGTTCGTGCTAGGTGCTGTTGGCGTGTGCTGGAGCTTTGGGCTGGTCTAGGGGTGACGCATGCCACCCCTTTCTGGCATACGCCAAAAAGATCTGACAAATGACTGATTGTCCATTATCAAGCAGAATTATGGTAGAACATTTACGAAGGAAAGCGAATTGTCAATTATCCATTATATGCCTTTTGATGCCTCATAAAATAGAGTATTCATGAGTACGCTAATAGATGAAATAACTTCTTTGATAAAATAAATTGCCAAAGTTAATAATATATGGGCAAGTGAATGAGGATGTGCTAGGCTAATTCTATGAGACTAAGCAAAGGAGTGGAGGTCTTAGATCTTATCAATAAGCTTGAATTTAAGATGGAGGCACTCTCCAAAAATTTTGAGGACCTAGTTAATAACAAAGCCAAAGTAGCTGCAATGTAAGAGAATTGTCAACTTTGTAAAAAATTACAAAATGTTAGTGAGTGTCTAGTGATAAAGGAATTTGAAGACTTTATTGATATACATCCCACCAGGTTTGGGCTACATAAGACTTACTATAGTTTTTGCTAACATGTAACCAAATAAAGTGCCCATCAAAAATTTAGAAAGCCTTATTTGGGAGATCAAGTAAAGACAATGGGGGAGAAGATCAACTAACTAGCGGAAGAGCAAGTCTTTGTGTTCTCCAAGATAGATCAACTAGTTTGGGTAGTCCAATAATCCATCCATCAATAAATATAATAGTATAACAAATAGATCATTATAAAACATGTCATCAAAAGATAGATACATTTCTAAATGGGCAAGCAAAACAACTTCATAAGATAAAAATCAAACTAAAAAATTTGGCTACAACAAATACTTAAAGGCTAATAAGTTCTCTATCCACCAACACAGATGAGAATAAGTAATAACTATAACATTGAAGAGTGTAAATAAGAAAGATAAATCATATGTTCTATCACCATATTACATTCCTCCACCTTTATTCCCTAAAAGACTATAATGAAAGCAACCAATCAAGAATAAGTCTTCTTCATGAAAATGTGTTGAGCAGATCAACATTCTTATAAGAGAGAATGTAGTAGCTAAAATAAAGAAAGAACTAGTTTATATAATATAAGAGATTATTCTTATATTCGTCCACCATTTCCTTAATAAGCCAAGAAAAATATAATGATTGATGAGAAAGCTCTTGAAATTATTAAGATGATTATAGACATTAAAAGTTATGTCTCCTTCTTTGAGTTGTTAGATTAAAAGTCATAATATGCAAAGTTTCTCAAATAAATCATTACAAGAAAGAAGAAAAAGAAATGGTGAGATAAACCCTTTCGTATGAAATGACATATAGCTAAAACTAAAAGATCAAGGAGTTTTACCATTCCTTGCATTGATCATGATGTTCAATTTTCATATTGTTCATATGATTTAGGTAATGATATTAATCTTACGCCTTTAGCAACTTTCAGGAAACTCAAATTAGAGAGTTCGACTTGAATCAACTATTTGAAGAAAGTTAACATGTCGATGTCCATAATTTTGTTCTTAGATATTGGTTTTAATGTAGTAAGATATTGGTTTCCTTATACCAGGATATTAGTTTCTTTATTCACCAACCATTATATCCATTTTTCATTATTGTTTACTATTTATTTTAATATTTATACCTATTTACTTGAATATTGGTACTTGTTTCCTTGAAATTGGTACCTGATTACTTGGAAATTAATCATGTTTACTTGGATATTTGTACCTATTTATTTAGATATTGGTGCTTGTTTACTAGGATATTGGTGTTTTGCAAGTTCAATATTGGTACCTTATACATTACAAATTAGTATCTTTTAAGTAAAGCAATATTCATTTTTAAACAAATATTAGTATGATTATACACTAATACTAGTTTGTCATTTGATAAATATTGGTATCTTACTGTGTCAATATTGGTAACATTTAAATGAAAGGCTATTAACCAAACAAAAATTAATAAAACAATAATTACCATAATTCACTTCATATAAAAGTCTCATAACTTCTGAAATCTCAAAATAAAATTGTGACAATGTTCTAAATAAAAGTCTCATCAATGTATATTGGTTGCATCAAGAATTTTCATTCCCTAGCCTTTGTCCAATAAATTAGGCAACAAAAAATTTTCTTTGTTAACAATTATATATATCACTACAAATATCTCCCCTCATCAAGCTCAAGTCAAACTAGTGCTTGCTGTTATGCTAGGAGTCGTTATACCGGGTGCTAAATAATGGGTATTTTGTATCCATTGAGAAAAAATGGAGTGCCTTCCATACCACCACTTCACTGGTCATTCTTGGCTTCAACATAAAAGATGTATATAATGGGATTGAAAGGAAAAAGAGCTTATATAAGAGAAAGAGTGCCAAACTTGACTAACGAACAAGAAATCCAGAACTTTATATACATTTTGAACTTTATACACAAGGTTTTTTTGTACCAGCTTCTTCTACCTATTCCGCTTTCTGCTTCCAAATGTGGAAGAATTCCTATGGGATATTATCTTCATACCATTTTATGATAGTAAAAATTTAAAAATTTGCACGCAAATACACTACAACTAATGTTGTCAAATTGACTTGGCACTCCTTAAAGAATACTCCATTCAAAGTTACTAATTTTGATATTCAAGACTTCATTCAAGTAGTGAGTAATGATTCCTTAAAAAAATTTCCATTTGCCATCATAATATCAATGTTGCCACCTATAATCGTATTATTCTCCAAATCGAAACACCCCTTTACATAAATTGTATCAATTACATAAATTCTAGTGTGAATTACAACGAAATGAGAATATCTACTATGAATACAAAAAGAATTAAAAAATCAACATCTCGATGTTCTTACCAAAGAGTATTGTTATGTAAAAATGGGTATCAAACTTACATAGGATATTGTTGATATGTAATCCATGACATACAGGTAGGCTTTGCACATAGACATATGATCACGAAGCTTTTGCCTAGTGTCATCCGTTGACAACTCATCATTAATGGGTTGTGTATCATGTAGAAAATCTACAACATAAACCAAAAAAATGTAAGACTTGCTACGTTATTATTGTTTTTGATAATGGTTAAATATAATTAGAGATAATAATTAAAGTTTACTATGCCATGTATAGGAAAAGTAATATAGTCGATGATAGTTCTTACATTGTAGCACCCTCTTGCCAAGACACATGCATCGACTTCCATTATATTAGCTAAAATCCATATCCTTGCTCATAGTGATTAACAATCAAATTGGGTAACATAGAGGCATTGAACACAAGACATGTTCTCCCCCTACCAAAATAACTAAACCACCCATTGCATTACCCATATGCAAAACTATTTTATGGAAAAATAAGAAATAACTTGTAGTCTTGTTCTCCCCCTACATAGCTTTGTACATCTTGTAGTCTCTTGCATAATTAATCAATAGTTTTGCATCAACTTCTTCTATAAATTGATAGTATTTATTTTCTTCTTCTACCATTTCTGTAGTGATCCTAATATCACAGAAAGAGGTTTTGTGTTAGGGTTGTTAGCTTTTTTATTCTCTAAAGATCTTTATCAACAAATTGAACGTTCAAATTGCTCCCTTTTTCCTTTCCTTCTTGTACCTTAGTCTTTTTTGTGAGGTCTCGCAAAAGGATTTTTGTAGGCATTTCTAAGGAATCTATCCCTCTTCCTCTTTGTTCGCTTTACAATTATACTTTGAGCAAGTTCTTGTATCAATCCAAGTTTAAGACCCAAACAAAAATTTGGATGATTATTATGTATTATATGAACATTGACCAAATCAATACTTGGTTAGTTTATCATTATGAATAGTCCCTACTACATTCTCTTTCTCCAAATCATCTACTACTTTAAATGGCATAACAGCTAGGTAGTTAAAATCACTTTTGATACTCGGAGACCAGTTCATAGACACTTCACCATTTAATTCATCAACTTCTTCAGATGCAATCTTTCTTTCTCTTCAACAATGTTATTGCTTTGCATCTATTTATATACTGTCCTTAATCATTTTTTGATATACTTCATTATTAACTCCCTGATTGCACTTGAATCCATCATTACAAGGATGTCCATACAAATCAACCTCATTAACAACATCATTAGACTCAAACTGCATGTTCTTTTGGTCATGTTTTCATCCACAATATCCTCTTCAAAATTGCTATCAAAGTCCTATTATTGCAAAACAATGTTCATTATTATACATGTAAGGTGCCAATATAATAGGTGTAAGGAACCATTATAACAAGTGTAAGGAACTAATATCATATATGTAATGTATCATTATAATAGTATAAGGAACCAATATAACAAGTGTAAGGTACAAAAAAATAGGTGTAACTTACCAATTTTCAAGAAAGTAAGGTTCTAATATTAAACATATAAGATACTAATTATAAATATGGAAGATGCAAATATATAAATAAACAATATCAATATGGTTGAGTGATGCTACTCACAAAAACAATTTTCTTTATCTAGATTGTGAATTTTTTTAATTTAATGATATTGTCATGAATGACACCATTTTGCCCAGCCTCCTTTTGTCCTTACTCCAAATGTTGTTTCACATCTTGTTACAATAAAAAAGTTATTGACTATTATGACTATCAATTCTTCTAATGTTGGCATAAAACATAGAATATAGAGGGCAATTTACTACTATTATCATTTCACTTGACAAAAATTTAAAACAAGAGGCTGATTTGGTCGGTGAGGACCCTAAACAAACATTTTTAAATAAAATAGAGATGGATTGCTCATTTATGAGAAAAGAGGGACCCGATAGGAGAATTATATTAAGTCCAGGGACTAGAGAATAATTTGCTCTTTATTTTTTCCAATTGCTCCCTTTTACCATCATTGCTTACATCCTCATCTCATTCACCATTTTCCTCTTATTTTTATTGAGCTTTCTACCTACAAATATCTTTTCAACAATACCAATCGAGGTCTTTAATGCTCTTTATTGACATAGAGGACCAAAATGTACTTTATACAACTAAAAAAGTAAAAATAAAAAAATAGTTAGCTATATATCCTTCATGTAATGTAGTTAGTAATGAAAAACCAAAATATATGTTATAATTATTTCTATTGTTGTCAATTTGCTCCATAGGTCATTTAGGGAGGTATCATCCAAGAGATGATGGTTACTTCTTATTGCGTATTAATTAAAGTACTCTCTAAAGCAGAGATGTTTTTGCACATTTTCACAAGCGAGCTGCCCTTTAATTTGTCCAAAGTTAATAAAATGTCACCATGCAAATCATCTGCTATAAGTTTGGCCCAATTGTATCTTCTAATTTGTGATATTTGCTCAAGATAACTTTAATAATATCCTAAAATTTCTTTTGGAATACGGGAAGCAATAAAAATACCAAGGACATAGAAAATATATAACTTGACCAAGTCATTGTTATGTATCTTCTTCCTTCTCAATAACATGCCCTCTATGTGTTCGATCATGACACGATACTCTTTTGACACATCAATCTCAATTTGCTCTATCTCTATTTTAAAGTCGTCCTTAGGAACATTAGTTAATCCCCTTTTTGGATCCATTTCATCATTACCAAATTTAAGACCGTACAACAAGCTAAAATAGTCCTCAGGTACCAAGAATTTATATTCATCGTTGAAGAATAGGAATACCTCCATAACAACTTTTAGAGCAAGGTTATTGTGCTTCATTAAAAAAACCCAAATCTCACTACGTCAATTATTGCTTGTCTTTCTTTCCAATCATTGAGACATCCTTGGTTGAGCATGGTTTCATTAATTTGGATTATGCAGCTTGGTTTACTAACATTGATGAACCTTTAAAACACTGAGATATTCTTATGCAGCTTGGTTTACCAATCTCATCTGTCACAAAAATAAGACATGATAATAATACACATCAGCATAATGATATTCATTCAAATTCTTAAAACACTAATGAACCCTGACCTTTTTTGTTATTTTCTGTTGAACAATTTTGTTCTTGCTCTGTATCTTCACCTAACTACTGCCATTTTTCTCTATATTTTTGTTACTGGCTTTTTTCTGAGATTTTTGGATACTGTCATTTTCCTCTATCTTTTTCTTTATCATTTGGTGCTTCTTAGTTAAACAACAATACAACCTGACCACATAAACAACAACCATATCAAAATCTAAAATATAAATACCAATATTAAAGTTAAAAAATAATAATATTAAGGTCTCTATGTATCAATATTCAAATGCATCAAATAAACCTCACACTCTATTAAACACATGCTTCATCAAAAACCAAGGCAATTATACTATATTAATCAACCTCAACCACAACCACAAACAAAATACCAATATTTTTCTAAACTATGAACATCAAGTGAAGCTCCAAAAACACAATCAATTTGATTAAAATAACTATATAAATAACTCCAACAGTTACATAAACATTTAATAACTATAACCCACTCACCCAAAAGATAAAAAATATGATGCCTTATTGATATAAGGACCCATAGACACAAATCCACGCCCACAAACATATATAGAGCCACGAACATCAAGTAAAGCTACAAGCTCAAATAAATCGCCTCCAAACTAATTCTCCCATGTTGAAAACTAGAATCCAAAATGCGATACCCAAATAAAAGAAGGACCCAAAGACAAAAATCCATATATGACTCCCTCACCCTAACAACAAACTAATTCTCCATGGTCGAATCCTAAAAGTCTCTAATGACATAGTATCTGGTCAGAGATAGGGCAGAGCAAGTGTGGGAATTCTGGTCAGAGCAATGGTGAGAGGCCTCGATCAGAGAGAGAGAGTAAAAGATTATGAACAAAAAAGGGGCAAAATAGAATTTGACGAAGGAAGGAGAAAGATTACTGAAAATGGAAAATAAATGTAGAGAGAGAAAATAATGGGACAAAACAAAATCTTCTTTAAAAAATGAAATATGGATAAGAAAAAAAAGATAATTTAGAACAAATTAAATACATATTTACCTAATACAGATTATGTCCTCAAACATACTGTCAAATATGATATTTAAAGACAAATCCCCATTTGAGGATCAATAAACAATATACATCATAGGGATGATATTTTAAACATCCCCATTGAATTCAAAATCCATAATTACTTGTCTTAATTGGCATGATGTTTAAATATTTATTGTGAGAGGTAGGAATGGTAGTTGTATTTCTTCTCATAATAATTAAAGGGAAAAAATCAATAATATTGAAAATAAAATTCTCCTTCATTAATTAGTTGCAAATTATGATACCCAAAGCACTTTTCTTTTATAGCTATTTCCGTTATTCTAACCACCTAAGCGTTTAATGTGCCATATCTCACATCCATAAGTACGTCATAATCCATCTTATTGGAGTTTTATTCCTTCAGCTATATTAACGAGGCCATGGTTATGTCACTCTGATACCCCGAATATGAATTGTGTTTAAGGCTTAAGTAATTTGATTGTTACTATTTATACCAACAAGGTGCACCTTTTTTTCGGGCACACATCCTGAAAGAACTCTAAGGTTAAATGCATTTGGTCGAGGGTAGGATCAGGATGGGTGACCTCCTGGGAAGTTTCCCAGGGTGCGAGTGAGTGAGGACAAAGTATATTGAAAAGACCTATGCTGGTATAGTAGAGTCAGTCGGTCAAATCACAGGGCGTTACATTTGGTATCAGAGCAACCTCGGCTTGTACGGTGTGATTCGGGAATCGAATGCACCTACAAGCGAGGGATTCAGGGACTATGTGTATCTGGCGCAATGAGGACGTCGCATATTTAAGGAGGGGTGAATGTGATACCCCGAATATGAATTGTGTGAAAGGCTTAAGTGATTTGATTGTTACTATCCATACCAACAAGGTGCACTTTCTTTTTGGGTATACATCTTGAAAGAACTCCAAGGTTAAACGCGTTTGGCCGAAGGTAGGATCAGGATGGGTGACCTCCTGGGAAGTTTCCCAGGGTGCGTACGAGTGAGGACAAAGTACGCTGAAAAGACCCGTGTTGGTACAGTGGAGCTAGTCGGTCAAATCACGGGGCGTTATAGTCACTAGATATTTGGAGCTTTGGCCTTGGGATATGTTTTTATTTATGATCAAGTTGTGACGTAAGTTCTAAACTAGCAATTAAAATTTTGGATTCCACTGTCCCGACTGGCCATCTCATCAGCTCTTCTTTTGTACTTGCTGCGACTCTTGGCTGTTGATGGAGTTTCGTCTTCGACATATCTATCGAGAGGATAATTATCTTGCAGATTTTCATTCCAAGCTCCGCCCGTTACTGGCTAAGATTTTGTAGTTTGTACTGCAAAAATCATGGTTGTGCAACTATTGTAATGGATGATATGGTTGGGGTGCACAGAAAATATAAGAACAACTAGACAGAACTAAAGTACAACGAGAACAAGTAAATTAAAATTTTCGTTTCTTGATTTTCATAGTTTAGTACTATTCAACGATTTTTGCTATGGCGAAACTAGGAGAACAATCGTTCCAGGTGTCTCCGCTTATCCATGAGCGAAATACATAGAATATTATATGCTCACTATAAGTGAGTGCTGCAAGTTACCAACATGTAGTATATGTTCTCCAAGAGCAATTTTCCTGCTACCAACCTCATCCACCACGCTCAAATCATTGCAGACATCCACCCAAAAGAGCACGGTTGTGTTGGATCCCGAATCCATATGAACCTTTTCAAAACCCAGCAAATGCTTCTTGGGTGCATTGTGGAGACATGGAGGTGAAGAGAACAAAAACACAGTGTGACCTCCCCTCATTCCACCCTTGTTCCTGACTCTGAGCTGTATATCAAAAGACGAGCTTCGACAAGTTTGTCCGATGGCTTCCACTGACTCACAACTCGAAGAACGGCAAATGTGGGTTTCTTCCAAGAAAAGAGATACTAGACATGGTCCTTTGACTAGTTGGTGCTCAAACTCAGAGTAGCTTAATCTGTCTCCAAATGAGTAGACGGTTTCTCCCGAGTAAAATCTGTAACTTCTACCCGGGTAGCCAGTTGCAGGGTCTGGCCTCATGTTCATGTTTGTCATTGGGACATATTGCACATATGATTGTGGATACCATGTCATTGGTAATCTCCCACCTGAATCAAGTATTTTGTATTAAATTCTTTATAATACAAAGATGTATAGTATCACAGCCATACACATAGAACTTACTTGGATTGTAGTGTCCAAAAAAAATGTCAGATATAGCAGCTCCACCAGCTTCTCCAGGGTATCCAACCCACACAATGCTTGTGATCTTATCATTAGTCTTTGCAAATGTAATGTCCATCCCTCCTCCTGACATTATACAGAGAATTACTGGTCGTCCTTCGGACACCTTCGCGACCTCATTTATCAATAATGCCTGTTGACCGGGAAGAATAATGTCAACCCTATCGAGTGACTCTTTTTTGATCGATTGATCAGCACCCATTATAAGAATAGTGGCATCCGCGAGGGATGCTATTTTCTTCGCCTCTTCCACTTGCATAGTAGCACATGCCACGTTTAAGCAGCCCGGATGATAAGAAGTTGGAACTATGGCTGATAGCGCCTGCAATGGGCTTGTGTATGTGCAAGGTTTGCCTCTGTAGTTTCCGATCATCGTACCTGTGACATTGGCATTGGGACCAATCACGGCCAATGTCTTGATTGAACTGGGAGACAACGGAAGAGAACCTGGTGTGTTCTTAAGTAGTACAATGCCTTGGCGTGCTGCTTCACGAGCCAATTCTTGGTTCTCGGCCGTGCAAACATCTTTCGGTCCGAGTTTTCCGTACGGTTGTTTGCTAGGATCGCCGTCGAAGAAACCAAGCCTCATTTATGTGGAAAAATTATTTGTGACAGCATTGTCAATAGCCGATTCATTTAGAAGTCCGTGTGCGATAGCATCTTGTGTGTGTTGTACCAGAAATGATCCGCAATTAAGGTCCAAACCTGCAATCAAGATTGTGATTTTCTTTGAGAAAGTTAATTTTATTGGTTAATATATAAGTTAATTATATCTTTAAACATTGGTTAATATATCTAAATGGAACATAAAAAGTACCTGCAAGTATGGCTACTACTGCAGCTGCTTCAGGGGTTTTGGTATAATGCTGAGCATCGTAGAACTGGACCAATGAATCGCAATCCGAAACTATGTACCTGCAACGAGGTTCGAAAGTTAGCATGAAAAAGATTTGTGTCCTTTGATTGTGACCCCTTAATCTCCATTACCCGTTTAACTTCCATTCTCCTCGGATGACTGAGTTAAGGAGGTCCGGATCAGCGCAGGTCGGCTTGCCGTTTACTTGATTATACGAACACATGACACTT
>SOPF01023982.1:9663-37676 GCA_012979155.1 Hypericum perforatum | reverse complement strand
AAACACTACACAGTTGGATGTGTTGTGTGCCTTACTCGTATGCCATTAACAAAATCTTATTGACTTTAGCTCCCTTTTTCTGGAATATTGTGTCCCTCGGATAGGATGATCTTACCATTCTTATAAAGGTTATCAAAGATTTCATCCACCTTGGTCACATCAAAATAATACTATTTTCTAACTTTATTAAGGCCTCTTGGTTGGTTGGTTTGATTACTAGGATGATTGAACTCATTAGGTATTGACATTTTTTCGGTATTAGGCTTTTGTACTCATAAAGGTTACCTTCAATAAGCTCAGATGTCATCTCTTCAGCAATTAACTCTTTTCCCCAATTATCAAGTGTCATTCACCTTCTAGGTGGTCAATATCTAGAGTTGGATCGTACTAGTAGGTATCTTTGGAAGAAGCAACTATTCTATCCCTTTTCTTAATCAACTTCTCTACCATGGTTGCCTTCTGGGATAACTCAGCAAGATCTTAGAACTTTTCAATACCTAACCTCTCTTCGAGAGAGAATTTGAGCCTTTACCTAGCAAAGGCTTCTAGATCTAACTTAGAAAGGTTGGTTGGATACCTATTTTTTGCCTTCCAGAAGAGAATCAAAAACTTCTCTCCTGATTCTCCTCCTAGCTACAATAGTATGAGATAATAATAGTTTGCTCTGCCTTAAGAAACTAATAGTGGAACTTTTGCTCTATATTGACCTAACTCCTTATTGATAATAGTGGGAGATTAATGTACCAAGTAAATGCCATCCTAGTAAAGGTCATCAGGAATAGACTCAGACAAATTGCATCACTATATATGGCTTATCCATATTAGATATTAAACTGCACAATATGTTCTACAGATGACTTATTGTCCTCACTTGAGAACTGAGTAAAGTCTGGGATACAATACCAAGTTGAAAAATTAACCCAATTTAAATGCCTCTAGGCAAAACTTGATAAATCTGGGTCATTGTGCTTGTCTCACCTCAATCCCCATGTTATTCAGCACTTGGGTTTCCAACTCCCTCTAGCGGTTCATGTCAAGGAACCCTTAATCATACATCCTGGGAGTTTTCTTATTGAAGTCTTTGATATGAGATTATTGTCAACCATTCTTGCCTAGGGTGTCTTAAATATCAATTGATGATTAACTTGGTCCATTTTGTCTACTTCAAACTATTGCCAATGTGGGCTTTGTGTAGGAGCTGAGATCTTTGTGAAGATGGGATTATTCTTTGTGTTCCCTCTCTTGTAAGTATGAGATAAGTATTTACTCTAGGTAGGTATGTTCTTTCTTAGGTCGTTCAACATTGACTCTAGTCTAATTGATCATTACTACCTCTTACCTTGGTAACCTCATAGTATTCAATATTATTTGTCACTTGAATCCCCCATATGAGAGATGTTTGAGACAAGTGATGCCTGGGAATTCTTGGGGGTAGATCTCCACTTATTATGCTTGAGACTCTTTGGGTCTGATCAAAGGTATAGTTGGTAGGGAGTAGTGTGCACACTCATTTGTCTTTGTTTAGTGGTCTCTTAGAAGATTCAGTCTGGTCATTGAGCTCATCGGTTTGGCATTGGCTCTTTAAACTGCTTCCTTTTTATGGCCTCGAACTTTGTTAATTTGGATGACTATCTAGCTGTGTAGCCATCAGTGTGCTTCATTGTACATTTCTAGGATAACCATGGTCGTTATTTGCTTAATCTAGTAGATGTTGCCTTATTCTCTGCCACCAATTATTCTACTATTCTCCCTAGTTAGACTAGAGCATCTTATCCTCCTGAGATAGAAATACTTTTGATTGATGGTTTATCAATGGGGATAGAATTAGACTATTCCTTGGGAGGGGCTGTATTGGCTAGCTCTTTACAGAGAGATGTATGGTTTGGCTCTTTAAAAAGAGTCGTGTTAAAAGTGATGATCCTTCCTATGCCCATTTGGGCACTAGGAGGTATGGCCGACTCTCTCAAGAATACCATATTAGTTGAATCTTTGATTCTTTGGGAAGAGTCGCCTTAGTCGTATTCTTCTCAACATGATGTTAAGAAGATGGTGGTATGTTGTTCTTGGTCATCTTGTGGGAACAAATTTGCCTCCTTCTCTAGATGTCCTCCTAGTCCTACTAAGCATGCCAAAAGACTATTGTGGGGAAAATGTAAGCTTGTCTCCAGGTCGACTTAATGATACAAGTGATCAGATCAAGACTATCACTAACTTATCTAGCTAAGCTTTGCTAGTCTAGTAGACTACACAAACCAGACTCTACTTCCCTGTCGACTTACCAAGCTCTACCCCTCGGATTACTAACCAAGCTATAATGCCTGGCCTATGAACTAAGCTACAGATAGAAGCCAAAGCTTTTATAAGAGTTTTGTATGGTTGATTGATTGATTGATCCATCCTCTTGCCTTCCTCAAGCATCCCTTATATAGGCAAAAGACTTTATCTTCTCCTTGAACTCAGACTCTCCTTACACCTATCTTGGGGATGTCTGTCCTTATCCTATAACAAAATATTTATTGCCTCATATCTGGTTAATTCAAAGCTCGAGTTTAGCTCCTCCTCTTTAGAGAGACCAATTGTATACAGTCTCTTAACATAGCCCTTTCAACATCTCAACTAGTTGTTGTATTGTGACCTATTGGATAGATAAAACTAATTTATGGACTTACACTGAGAGAAGGGACAAAGCCCTCCCTTAACTTGGGACTCTTACCATGAGAATGGGAAATGATTTCTCTAACTGAGACCATCCAATACTTGTATGGGATCCTCACTCTAAACTGATCCCTCGCACCTCTTCCCCTCTTCTGAGAGGTGAGGTCATCAAGCCAAATTTTTCTTTTGAAAGGCAAAGTAGACCTTTCGCGCCCTCGTTCCAAGAGGCAAGGTAGCCTCTCCGTTCCTTCCTATGGCGAGGTAGCATCTTTGTAGTCCCCTAAGATATGGTAGGCTCTTTACACCCCCTTAAGATGAGGTAGGTTCTTTGCACTCCCCCTAAGGCGAGGTAGGCTCTTCATATCCCCTTAAGGCAAGATAGGCTCTTTGTACCCGATAAGGTGAGGTAGGCTCTTTGCACCCCCCAAGACAAAGTTACCGAAATCAAATGTCATTTCTAGTTATGTCTAAATGGTATGTCTCGTTATACTAAAATGCTATGTCTAGTTATATTAAAACAACAAAGTTGATTATGTTTAAATAGCATGTTCGTTTATACTAAAATGTCATGGTTTTGATTATGTCTAAATGAGATGTTCGATTTCTTGTGCAAAAAATATGTTAGAATGTCGAAAACGATCTAAAGACGGATCTGGAGTAGTCGTCCCAAGAGCTATTCGAATGAATAAGCAAAGATGGAAAAAGTATGAGAAAATAGAAGAGAAGATATGTAAATCTGACTTGGTAAATAAGAAAAGAATTGGTAGAAGAGCAAGAATTTTATTGAAATTATAGGAGGGTAGGACAAGAGAATAACACGAACAATAAAGACTACATGTGACCACACCACCACTATCACTACTATACCAAACTAAGCTCCATTAGCCCATTGAACGATACAAACCAGACTCTACTGCCCGGTCAACTAACCAGGCTCTACTACCCGGCCTACCAGGCTCAAATGCCCGGCCTACTAACCAGGCTCTAATGCCCGTTCATGAGCTAAAGATAAAAGCCAAAGCTTGATAAGAGATTTGTGTTTTGTGTGATGGGTACTTGTTGTCTATGTTGCTTGTCCTTATATAGAAAAATCAGCCTTAGCCTGATACAAAAATCCTAAGCCGTTCAATACAGGAAAACCTAAATTATTTCCGGCCTCACATAAGAAAACCTAAATTGCCCGAAATTTCCAAGCTAATTATGACCTCCTTTTGCACCGAATTTGGATAAGTAATAAACTACAATGTTGTAGATTTATCTCTTATCTTTCCGTAGCTTTTAAAATTACCTCAATCCGATATTTGAGCAGTTAGTTATGGAGTTTTTACTAAAACTGGTTGAAATATCCGCAAATTAATTTTCCACTACAACAATGCCCCCCACACGTCAATGTTTTGACGCTAGGAAAAGTGTTGACGTTTATCCATATTTGAACATGCGAAAAATTAACTTCATATATGTCCCCAGCTAGAATAATTTCAGCAGATGTTATGAGCATTGATCACAATATTGCAGTGTTCTTCATGCCCCCCGAGTGAGATAAAATTTCTATTATTATTCTGAAAGTAAACTTTCCCTCTTGTGTTGGGGAAGTCTCTTCCTTCTCCTCGAATATGGTAATTGTAAACTCAATGGTCGTAGTATCGGCCATGGATGGCACTTCCTTCTCGCTGATTGTGGTATCGGCCAACCGTACTTTTCCTCATGCTCTTCAAAGATATCTTACTTCACAGATTGACCAACCTTCGTTATTTAGGCCGTATCTTTCTTGTCAATGATCTGATTGAAATGATCTTAGTACTCCTAGAAAGCTGAGACATATATTTTTAATTTTTGTGATTTAAGTTTCTCTAGATTCGGCCTACAAAAGACCGAAAATATTCTCCAAACTTAATAGATTTGTTTGAGTATTAACTTATAGATTGACCAACATATAGTTTTTTGGTCTTAACTTTCTGGTACAAACTTCGATTTCGGCATTCTTGGTATCTAGAGAAAGAAGAAAGACCATTCTCTAACTTTTGTGATTGAGCCTCTTTGGATTTAGCTTGCAAAGGGCTGGAAAGACTCCTCGAAATTCACGGATCTGGCTGGATATTAACTTACAGATTGACCAATATGTAGTATTTGAGTCTTAACATTCTTGTAAGAATCCTGATTTTGGTGTTCTTAGTATCCAAAGAAAGAGAAAAGACTGTTCTTTAACTTTCATGATTTAAATTTCTTCAGATTCAGCTTACAAAGGGCCAGAAAGATATCTCAAAGTTTGCGGATCTGGTTAGATATCAACTTACAGATTGACCACTATGTAGTATTTTGGTCTTAACTTTCTTATAAGAACTCTGATTTTAGCGTTCTTTATATCCAGAGAAAAAGAAAAGATCAGTTGTCAACTTTTGTGATTTGAACTACTTCAGTTTCGGCATATAAAGGACCGGAAAATCTCTTCAAAGTTCATGGACCTGGCTGGACGCCTCTTTTAGTATAACCTTTGACCAGCTTTGATCTTTTTTGATAATAGACTCAAAACCGAATAGATAATCTCGTGAATCACTCTTTTTAGATGCCCTCCTTAGTCCCACTGAGCATGCCAAAAAACTGTTGTGCAAAAAATATGTTAAAACGTCGAAAATAATCTAAAGACGGATCCAGAGTGGTCATCCCAAGAGCGATTCGAACGAATAGGCAAAGATGGAAGAAATATGGGGAAAAGAAAGAGAATATATGTAGATCTGACTTAGTAGATGAGAAAAGAATTGGTAGAATAGCAAGAATTTTATTGAAATTATAGGAGGGTAGGACAAGAGAATAATGCAAACGATAAAGACTACATGTGACCACACCACCACTATCACTACTATACCAAACTAATCTCCATTAGCCCATCGAACAATACAAACCAGGCTCTACTGCCCGGCCAACTAACCAGGCTCTAATGCTCGGTGAAGGACGATCTATTGACGACTTGAAGGCTAGTCTCAAGGTTACCTAACTAGGCTCTAATGCCCGACCTCCTAACCAAGCGCTAATGCCTGGCTTAAAAACTAAAATAGAAGCTTTAAGCTTTGGTAAAGATTCATGTGGTTGATTAATTGATGATTTTCTATCTTTCTTGGGCGTCCCTTATATAGATGAAGGTCTTCATCTCCTCCTTGTATTCGGACTCCGTCTTCTACTAGTACTCGAACTCCGTCTTCTACTAGTACTCGAACTTTCCTAATGCCTATCTTCTGGGATGCTTATCCTTATCTTGTACCGGCACCACCCATATCACCTAATTTATCGGGCTTATCTCTTCTTGTAAATTTGGAGCCCAAGTTTATCTCATTTGATCGTGCCAGGTCTTATAGTCCTTCCAGTACCTTGCTTAGCTCTCCGCACCTTCTTGAGGTAAGTAGGCTCTTTGAACCACCTTAAGGCAAACTAAGCTTTTATACCTCTTCTAGGTAAAGTAGGCCTCTTATGCCTCCTTAAGGCTCTCCACACCCTTCCAAGGTGAACGCACCTATTTTGGGTGAAATAAGCTCTTAACAGCTCCCTTGAGCAAGGTGAGCTCTCAACACCCCCTGGGAGAGATAAGCTTTTAACACCTTCCTTGAGTGAAAATATCCATTTTGGGTAAAATAAACTCTTAACGCCTCCCTTAGGTGAGTTAAGCTCTTAACACTTCCTTTAGGGAAGGTAAATTCTTAACCTCTTCTCTAGGTAAGGTAAGCTCCAACACCTTCCTTATGCCAGGCAAACTCTTACCACCTCTTTTAGACGAGGTAAGCCTTCATCACCTCCCCTAGGCAAGGTATGCTCTCAATACCTCCATTAGGTGAGGTAAGCCTTTGTCACCTCCCTTAGGCAAGGCATGCTCTTAACAACCTCCTTCAGGCAAGGTAAACTCTTAACACCTCCTTTAGGCAAGGTAAGCCCTTAACATCTCCTCTAGGCTAGGTAAACCTCCAACACCTCCCATAGGCAAAGCAAACTTTTGACACTTTGTTCTACAGCTCATATGCACGAATGGCATCATGAATCTTCTACCATAATTCTGCCTAATAATGGATGATTGGTCGACTATTTGGTCTTACAGGTGTGCCCCAGAAATGGGTGGCATGTGCCAACCCTAGATCAGCCCAAAGCTCTGGCACATGCCAACAGCACCTAGCGTGCTAAAACTTCATGGACTAACAAACTTGGCATACGCCAACAAGGGTGGCGTGCGCCAGTTCAGCAGCAGAGTTGCAGCATCTTGTAAATAAGAGTAAGTAAGATTGTCGATCCACAGAGATTGAGTTGTTAGGCCTACTATAAGGTTTACTTACTTAACTAGGATCAGATTATGAAGTTTGTTGTGATCTAAACTCTAAAGATTGGAAATAAAGATCATAACAACTAACATAAGCAAAGTTTGTTTATAAAATAGAATACTAACAATTTATAAGCTAATAATGAGCAAGGTTCCTAAACCAACAACATAACCATAAGATAAAGAGGGGTATGAGTGTATGTGATGTGGTCCGAGTGAATCGAAGGCAACCTCAACCACACTTTTGTGCACGATGAGTCTAAATTGCTACTTAAACTAGCTTAGAAGATCTGATATGTTCTTTCGACCTCACCAACCAACTAGACTAAGTTAAGCATCAACTATAAGCTCCATTCCAAGGACAATCAGTAGGTCACCAAGGAGATTTCTCTCCTAGCAAGAGTACTAATCATCGAATCAATCTATCCTCAATTCTATCTCCTTTCGATCTCAAGTTTTGACTAGCTACTAAGGCTTAGTGATCAAGCAAGTCTAAGCAATAGTATCAAGCACGTTGATAAGAACACATACAAGAACATACACAACTCTTATCAAGGGCTACATCAAAGATAACAAGGCACCAAACTCATACAACTACTCAAACATACTTATATTCAACATAATAAATATAAACATAGCAAAAGAGAGAAAGGAATTGAAACTTATCAAGATTCAAAGCTCCACTCTTCAAGTCCACGTTCTTCTAAGTAAAAGTAAATATTTACATCTAGTTTTGTGGACACAATCTCACTTTGGTCACAATTGTGCCACCGTTGGTTTTAAAGACAAAGCTACCTAATATACTAACTGACTAAAGGAATAGTAAACTACATATCTAATCTAACTTATCTAACAACTTATCCAACCAGAAAATATCCTAAAAGTGCCTGCCAAACTTGTCCCCTTGCCTTCACAAAGTTTAAGCTGCCTTAGTCACTTCTTCAATTTATTTGTCCAACACTCAGCTTTATTTTACTTCTGTCTGTCTGGTCTGACATGCGCCATGTGCACCTAGCGTGCGCTAGCCTTTGCAATTTTTCTTCTTCGAGTGAAAATGGTCATCTGAGTGATTTTTCATTCGGATAATGGCTACATGTGTGCCAGAAGACCGTGCATTGCATTCCTTGGCTTTGTGACTTCCCTCTCATCCATGGCTTCGCGTGTGCGCTTGATCATCCTTCACTACTCCTTGAATAGGCTCCTTAAAAAAGCAAACTTAATGAAATATGATAAAATCAATATAAAGACACAATGAAGGAAAACTAACACTAAGACAACTAAAACACAACTAAATCACCCTAAGACACTAAGAATGACATACCTAAAAGGTACGAATAATGAGTGTTTTTGACACTCATCACACCCCCACACTTGAATCCTTGCTTATCCCCAAGCAAAACTCAAAATACAGACAACCAAAACCGAAATTCAAAAACAAACAAACAAACACAAAACACGGTAAAGACATGGCATGAATCGATTTACACCAAACTTCCCTCAAAAACATCAACTCGTATCAAAATGGAATCATAATCTAAGTTAGTTCATCAATCCATAACACAAAGCACAACAAACTAGTTGACATCTCAACACTCAATTGTATAAACAAGTGTTAACTCTAAATAAAAGACACTAGAAGGTTGACCTCACGATGATGGACAAGTGTTTCACTCATATAATCTGTATGGTCAACTTCCTATTACTCGCATACATGTCAATATACGCAAAGCATCCTACGTCCTACTCAGCATTATCTAAAAGTTGCAATGGTTGCTAATAATCAGGGGGTCTTTTCATCGGGTTGTAATGTGGCTTAGGGTTAAGGTGAGGTATAATATGTGGATAGTGGCTAAACCACCCAATCCGAGGACATGTCACAAAAGCAACTAATCACTCGTCTAATCTAAGCATCCTCACATATATAACAAAAATAAATACACTCCCCAAATATCCCAATATCCTAAGACCAAGAAGCACGAGTATCTCCTAGAAACATGCCTTATTGAACTTCACATTTTTTTTGTTTCTTTTTCTTTTCTTTTTCTCTTTTTTTATGTAATCATTCACAAACTAAAACAACTATACATACTTAGCACATTCTAGATAAACACTCGGCTTCTAACATAGTCATAATATAAATCCCAACAAAAATAAACCTAACAAAACCCAAGCTACCAACTAAACCCAATACATATTCAAACCTATAAGTCCTCGAATCGGATGATCAAAGGTAAGGAAGATGGATTGTATATGGTTTATAGTCGGCTTCCTAATCTAAGATCAAGAAAAAGGCTAGGCTCAATGGTTTAAACAAAGGATATAATAGGAATTTTGTCTCTAAAGCTCTAGGCTCAATGTCAAAAAATGCCCTTGTCTTCTCACTAACTCCCACGCAACCTAGACTTCGATAAGTACTAGTAGGATACCTTGATCAACTGACTAAGTATGCACCTCATGAAAAATATAAAGACGGATGTCTCTTCCTTCGGCTGAAATACTCACAAGGTATACTTGTCAACCCAATTCCTAGGCTTTGTGCTCCAATTAAATTCCTAACTAAGAAAATGATAAAATTCTAACACAAGTTGAAAATTTTTGAGGGGGATCAAATTTTTGAAAAATTCATGCCAAGTCTAAACCTAAACAAAATAACCTAACATGCAGACATACGAAACAATCAAAAAGAAAGATTCTGATAAGGAACCCTCCCCCATACTTGAATGACACAATTTCCTCAAGGTGTCTAAGATACTAATAAGCACCTAATCTAAAAGAAAAACAAGGGTGAGATATTTTTATCTCGATGACCTAGTACATTAAGAAGCATCAAGGAGATCGAACCCTGAAGAGCTCAAAATGGGAACACTTCCATACCAAGTAACCAAAGATATGAAAAACCAATCTCAAAACAAACATACACAAATAAACATGCAAGAGAATAACTCACTAATGACTTATTATATAGACTACCTTCTTATGACCTTTTCGGCTTTAAGCCTAATAGGATCACCATACAGTAGCATAACACAATCATTAAATGAGTTACAAACACATAAAACTCAAAAATAGAGTCAAAATATTAAAAAATAAACAAACAAAGAAAATAAATAAAGAAAAATACAAAAGTAAAGGAATAGGAGCTCCCTAACAATGATCAGAAGCTGGAGGAGGTGGTGATGGGAAAAAGAAACCGCTGCCAAAGCTCTTAATCTAGAAGCACATCCATTCAGCATGCACTTGCTACTGCTTAAAGTGCTCCCTCTGGAATGCCATGTGAGCTCTCTGATCGGCGTAGAATGCCCTCTGCTCCACTCTCTGAGCTTTTAGCTCAGCCTCCATGCGAGCATTGTAATCGTATTGGCAGTCCCATCCAGCTGCGTTGCTAATTGCGTAGTCCTATAGTTGCACGCTATAGCCATGAAGCTGCTCTCTGTAACCATGTAGCTGTACCTGCATCGCAGCCAATTGATCACGTAAAAAGTCCATATCTACCTGCAAGTCTGGCGCCTGATAACTTGGCACTGCATCGTCATACTGGGCCTGGTACTGGTGGCTTGGGCCTGCTGGCTCCTGCTGCTTCTCTCTCTGTGCTAACATACTTCCTGGTGCCCCCAGGCATAACTATACTGCCTGCCTCTCCTTCCAAGGCTTATACTCGATGACTTTCCCTCCATCGATCATCGTCTTCTTGATCAGCTTGCTCATGTGGAGCTTCTCAATGCCAAGTGGCACTGGCTCCAGTATCATCCTACGAAAATCTGCAAATTGCCTCGAAAAATGGTGACGTGCAATGTGAGAAATAATATAGCCTAAGTACAGATACCTAGGTTTCCCATCGCTAATAGATCTAGCAAAATAGTCGATAATCATGACAAAGGTGCTAAAGGAAATATCATGGCGAATGCAATCTATAGCATAGAGCTGAGATCAGAAGACTTTAGACTCTTCCCATTGACCACTAATGGTCAGAGTCATAAAGCGATGGAGGATGCCTAGATATGGTTCTCTAATCAGCGCATTAGGCGCCCCAACTTGTATCACTCAAACCCTATAATCTTGTGTCATGCCCAATGGGCCTGGCTAATGGGAGAGAAGTCTAAAGTACCTGGTCTAGCTTTAAGACTGAAAAGGTCGTTGAACTCAACCTCATCTATGCTAAAATCAGTGTCAAATACACGTGCATTAGCCGTGACCTGCAATGTGAAATATAACTCTAACACTAATTCTTGCCTAGCCATAATCTCTGTTCTCAGAGTATCTCCATCCTAGTTTCCTAAACGCAGACCTTAGTTGTCTATCTATTCCTAGTTTCTCCATATCATTCCAATCAATAGTAAAATGACTAAGGGCACTGAGGCATGAAATTTTTTGATGATGGAGCGTTGTAGCTATCGCGAGATGGTGGTGGCAATCTAGGAGGAGAAGGTGAAGGGTTTCTTTGGCACTTCCTCCTATCTTCGCGTGAAATCTAGCTAGATATTGTAGCATCCACCATTGTAAACTTTATTTTAGACCTTGGAAAGTGCGGGTAAACATATTGGGAGTGTGAATTTGGAAGTTTCGAAAGGCGGGAATTTTTGGAATTTGAAACTTTGTGAAGAAACTGATCTGCTCGAGAGTTTTATAGCCAATTCTGTCCAAATCTGGCGTGTGCCAGGTCTATTGGCATGCACCAACTTCCTCCTTTCTACAATTTATGGCATACACCAGCCTCATTGGCATGCGCCAGGTTCCTTAAACACGAAAGACATGGCATTCGCCATGTATTTGTCATGTGCCATATCTGTACACTACTCAAAAACTATACACTTAGACTAAAAATTCTCAAACTAATTTATCTAACATAAGAAACAAACATGCTAATCTAATTTTTTTGGCTTTTATGTATGCTGCGTTCCTGGAAAGCTTGAAAACCAGACGCCCCATCTACATGGGTCAAAGGTGCAACTTGGACGTTCACAATTCACATAACTCACAAATAGCATACCATGATGAACTACCTCTCGTGCAACCTTTTCGGCTCATTTTGCGAGTTAGTGCTATTCTTGCTACAGCCTCCGTCGTGCTCTAATTTTCTGCACCTTGGACAAAATTCAAATCTCTTCATCCTCCTCTTGAAGACACTCTTTGATTTTCCTCTAGAGTGTCTCAAGAAATTTTCTTCTCGTCTCTCAATTCTCAAGGTCTCTTGTACTCGACGGAGAATGATAAGACAAATATCAATCGGGATCTTCCTAAACACTAAGACACTAACTAAACAAAGATATTTAATGCAAAACATCCTGTTCTTTATTCTCTGCAGGTAAAAGAGCCTTACTTTATTTCAAATGTTCACGCATTGGATGGCGCATCTCGATTAATATTGCCCCCTCCAATGTAAATTTTGCATCGTTGGCCGTTGACTTGAAAGACTATCCCTTCACTGTTTTTCAAATCAAGTGCTCCGAAAGGAAACACCTTGACAATTAGGTACGGGCTGCTCCACCAACATTTGAGATTCTGGAACGGGTTGGTTGAAAGGCTTATCGATTAGCGCTACCACCAACATTTTCCAATATACATTCTGTGTTTTATATTTCAATGCTTCAGAAGTATTTGTATGATCTCTCACATGTGCTAGACCTACCAAATGTGGATTTCCACGATGATCTTACCTACGAGGAGCGACCATTACATATATTAAACAGACAAGTGAGAAGTCTCAGAACTAAAGACCTTCCGTTTGTGAAAGTGGAATGGCAAAATCACTCTCCCACAAAAGGTACATGGGAATTGGAGAAGGATATACGAGAGAAGTATCCATAACAGTTTGAGTAACACGATACGTACTTCATACCTTTAGTAAATTCGGGGACGAATTTTCATAAGGGGGAGAATTGTGAAACCTTGAAAGTTTGGTTGGTCGCTATTGCTTTGTGACATGTACTTGAAGGAATGAGTTTTTGAAAGTGCATTTAGATGTCATTTAATCTCCTTGACAAGGTTGTACAAGTTCGACAAAGTTTATTTAAAGAATTTTCAAGTTTTGTCAACCTAGTTGGTCAAATGCGGACAAAATTGATATTGGTGTAGTAAAATGAGCATAACTTTCCATATTTGCTCTAAAATGACACAAATGAGTATGATTTAGAAACTAAAAACTTAAACCTAAAACTTAATCACTACAAGTTTGGTCAAAAATCAAAGGAAGTAGGTGAAAAATGTGCTGGAAGTTGAAGCTTTGTGTTTGGACCCTAAACTTGCTATGACCAATCACATTTTACCAAGGTTAAAAGTTAAAGGAGGAGGTGAAACAAGCTGCTCATGACTTACCTACTGCCTTCTTACATTCAGGAAGGGTATAAAATAAGGGAGAAACTCTAGAGATAAGCCACAAAACCAAAAAAGAAAAAGAAAAGAGAGTAAGGGGAAAGAGGAAGAAGCATGCAGGTCAAAATATATGGACTCGGTAAGTGATCTTCTGCCCTAATTTAGATTCTATGATTGTCAAGGAATTTGTATAGGAGATAAAGACCTTTCTAATGGTGCATTGTACTTGTTATTTGGATCAAGGAGTTGATGGAAAATTGGTTTTGAATAGACAACTAGCTATTGGTACCCAGGTGAGCGAGGGAAAGAATATTGACCTGGTAAGTGGATTTAACCTCCAATTTGGACTCCGTATCATATGTTGGATTTGGTTAAAGGAATTGCTCTATACACCTCGTGGAAGATCAGACTGCTAACTGAGTTCTAGTTTGCACGAGTTTGAAAAGTGAAATTTGGTGAGTTAATTCTTGAGATTCTGAGGTTAAATTGTGGGTCTAGGATTTTGAGAATATGCAGGGGAGATGTGTTAAAGTGAGATATGGGCTATGGTTGACTTTGTTTGATCCATTTCCAAATAGTTGTTGGCGGTTGAACTCGCGATGTACTCCATTAGTTTTCGGTTGGCAAAAATAGAATGTTGTGTATATTTTTGGGCATAAGTGACTTCTATACAGAGTGTGTGTATATAAAATGTGTGGTAATGGAACCAACTGTCTAAGGAATGAAGCCATTTGATTTTGTTTGGATGATTTGTGATGATGAATTGCGAGTGTACTTAAGTTGGTCATTTTGAAGTGTTTGAGGTGAATTGATTTTGGAAACCAAGAGTTAACCTCATTATGTGGTTGGACATTATTGAACAGAGTTTTCCAAGGTTTGAGGAGCTTGAAGTGGAAGGAGTATCCGACTTGAGAATCAATGCTTTTAAGTGGTGTTTGTTGAGTAAGCAAATAGTACATAATATATTTGGACATATTTGTAATTATGTTGTGAGGCATGTGACATATGTGAACAGTCAGCTAAAGTGCTAGCTCAGGGTTGATTTGTTTTGTCTGATAGATATGATTCTGGACCATTGGGTCATCTGTTTTGATAAGATATGTATTTTTGTAAGAGAAATGAATAGTCTTTCCAGTACTAACCAGAGATGTTAGTCTATGAACTTATAGTTTTGGGGATATCACTAGTTTACATTTGTTTGCTATCACTAACTTACATTTGTACACTAGCTTTGTTTGTTTGTGGGCCGAGATTCTGTTGGCCATTTAGATATCCCTGGTAGTCAAAGGAAGGGGCAATACAAAACCTATTCATAGCTCTGGGTGTGTCTATATGGTGTTTTGTCTTACGTAAAGTATTTGATTATCATGCATTTTAATTTTAAGTGAAGTCGAACATGGTTGAGTTTTGGTGCATGCATATGTTAACCATAACTAATATATTATGTTATATTCCCTTACTAAGTATTTTCAAATACTTACTCTTTACAAATCTATTTCAGGTTCTCAGAGACCTTAGTTCTTTTTTAGTGTTCGGAGTTGTGGTGCTTGCCCCAATCCTTTGTTTGAGGGAGACTTATTTGAGGTCTCCGGATCATGCTTTTGTCTCCTCTTGTATAGTTGCTCCGTAGTAATAGTATTTTGGAGGAGCTTGTTGATTTTTAATTTGTAAATTAATTTAATTTTATTTTTAGTATGTTGATAAGACCTGTGAAATAATTTTGTTTGTAATTTGCTTCCGCTTGATTTGATGGTTGTGAGATGGTTTTGAGGCTTGCTAGGCCTGTACTTTGTCATTGAGATGTCGTACAGTCTAGTGCCAGTTACTGACCATAGATTGGGTCATGACAGGTTAGCACTACTATGGTTGAGTTAAGTTAGGGTTACTCATGGAGAAACACCTGAAACCTTACAAACTATAATGGCAGAATGATAGTGGAGAAGTACGATTGGAGAAGCAAGTGCTAGTGACATTCCGTATTGGCAAGTATGAAGATGAAGTGTTGTGCGATGTTGTGCCAATGCAAGCTACTCATCTACTATTAGGGAGGCCGTGGCAGTTTGATAGAAGAGTAACTCATGGTGGACATACCAACAAGTAATCATTTACTCTCAATAGGCATGTGTTCACTTTGATACCCTTAGCGCCATCACATGCTTGTGAAGATCAGATGAAGTTAGAAAAAAGTGATGAGAGAAAAAAGTGAGCAAAAGCAACGAATTGAGAGGAGAGAAGAAGTCGAAAAATAGAAAGGAAAAATGGCCAAATGAGAAGATACAATTGAGCGAGCAAAAGAAGCCGGAAAAACATAATTGAAATTGGCCATTGAGGGGAATACCAAGGTATGTGAAAGGCAACTGACCTGCAGAGATCTCCAGAATGTCCAGAAGCCCAGTGCACTGCATAGCCGGCATGCTCTCACTGAAGTAGACCCTGGACATTGCTAGGTTATAGTGTTGGCCCGATACTACTGCATAATATTGGAGAATCCAAAGTAGCATGTGACAATTGGCCTTAGAGACCTTCCTAAAGATAATAACGTTGTTGGTATAGAGCAAATGGGATGGGAATGTGCTACCCTAGCAAGCCCAAAAATATGTAAAATTGCCCCAAACCACCGCTCACTATAGTAACCTACTGAAGATCTCCTCTACCGCAATAAACAATAGTAGTAAGAGGGAATCCCCTTGTTGCACCCCCTGAGAGCAACCAAAATAACTCGATGGGACCCCGTCAACTAAGATTGAAAGGCAGGTCGAGTGCAGAATGCTAATCACTATGTCCCTAAAAGCCTCATCAAATCCCTAGGCTCGGAGCACCTCCATGAAAAACTCCTAGCGAAGGGTACCAAAAGCCATGCAGATATCCACCTTGATGTCATGTGACCACCAATCTGGCATCTACCTAGACAGTTGATACCCTCAGAGGCTAATGCCATAAAGTCATGGATCTTGCAACCCAGCACAAAACTGAATGGATGGGCCTATAATCCTCCACTTGCTGGGCTTGGTGGCCAGGATCGTACCGAGTCTGGTGGCCAGGATCTTTATCACAAGCTTGTAGACGAAGTTCCCTAGCATAATGGGCCTGTAATCCTCCACTCGCTAGGCCTCTAGGATCTTTGAGATCAATACCACAAAGTTGGTATTGAGCCTGATCGAAAGATAGTACGAGACAAAAAACTCTTGCACCACTAAGACAACGTCCCAGCCTACCACATCCCATGCAGACTAATAGAAATGGCCAATAAACCCATCAGGACTTGGGGCACTATCTAGGCTCATCCTGAAAACAGTATGGCATAGCTCCTCTAGCAATGGGACCCATATCAGCTCACCATTCTTGTCCTCCTGAACACAACTTGTTAGTAGGGACTCCAGCAGGCCAATGGTCATCTAGTCTAGTGGGGATCTAGTCCAGTCTAGATACAGACCGGGTCCTCCAAGAGTTAGTTGTCAATCATCATGGTCAAAATGCATAATCTGAGCCTCCGGATCTGTACTATAGTGGAAGAAGGTGGAGTTTCTATCTCCATCCCATAGCCAGGAAGCCCTTGATTATTGCCTTAGGAAGGTACTCTATTGCTCTAGTGCAACATTGTACAACCTGCGTGCCTCCATCTCCTCGATAACCAGATCATCCAGCTACCCCTTTACCTCGATCCGACACTGAACCTCCTCAATCTGGGACTCAACTACCATAAGGTTCCACTTGATATCCCCAAAACATCCTTATTCTAGGTAATTAGTGCCCGTTTCAGCCGACACAGTTTATCTGTCAAGGAAGCAATAGTTGAGTCTGCCACTACCTGAGCTAGCCAAGTCTTGCTCACCAAGTCTGCAAAATTTGTGTGCGAGGTCCACATAGCCAAGAAGTGAAAGGGCTTTGGGCCATGTGAGACCCCACGCTCACTACATTCTAAAACAATGGGCCGGTGGTCCAAGGCATTTTGGAGTAGAGCCTAACACTGCACCAAATACCATAAGTCTATGAACTCTAGAGATGCTAGCACGTGATCTAGTTGAGACTCCATGTATCACATTGCCCTCCTATTGGAGAACGTAAACTGAGCTCTAGTTAGAGGAATGTCTATCAGCCAAGTCGTACTGATAAAAGCTTGGAAATCTATGTAGGACTGGACAATTGGTAAAGCCCGGCTCATCTACTCGTGGGCCTCCAAGATGGTATTGAAGTCCTTAATAAACATTAATGGTCATGGCAGTAGGGTCATCAGATCATCCCAGAGCATTCTGCGCCTGTAGTACTAAACATGTATATATACAAATCCCATCATAACACTATACTAGAGCCAAGTGGTACGAACAACCAGAACCTGTGAAGTGTAGAGGACGATGTCTATAGACTGAGTGATTGACTGACTAGTGAGCACCCAAAGGTTGGGGGTCCTCCCCTTCTGTCCATACCTCCAACTAATCAAAAACCTAGTGAAGTCCAGAACCTCTCATGTATAGAATCAAAAGCAACCATTGGCTCTGAAACGGCCACCCAAGATGGCCTGTGGTGCAAGTAGTGCTCCTGAAATTAGATACAGGCATGCGTGGAACTGATACCCCAAATATTCTAGTATAGAATATTCATGAGCCCAGTAGGGACTGGCCTGTCTACTGCGCACCCATCAGGTGCAACAGTCCTCTCGTAATCCACAGTAGGGTCAGCTTCTCCTCCGATATCTCCTCAATCGAGTCACCCCATGCCTGACTCCCCACCATGGCCTCTAACTGGTACCTTGGCTCGGACAAGTCGTCCACCTCAATAAGCTGCATATTGATCTGATAGTGGATGGGGGTAGCACCTTCCTTCAAACCAACCTACTCTGCACTAACCTACACTATGTCCCTGATCATGGGACTAAAAGCTGGGGTATGTACTTAGAGTTAGTATATAGTCAATGTCTCCCTAACTCCAAGACTAGCTGACCATCTGACTAGCTCTACTTATGATCAGTGGTGCCTAAATCCATAGCCTGTGTCATAGTCCCATGAACAGTCTCTATCGCTGTGTCCACCACTCAACATGTATCCTACCAGGGAGAGGCCCGTGCTTCTACCAGGCTCTGCTCATGATCCTCCCCTGAAGCTATAGTTTATGCTAGAGTCTTGGCCCTAGTCTCTGTGACACTCAACCTATCTTTAACTAGGCGGAGTCTCGTATCTCAGATCGAATCTATATTGGAGACCCTATCCCTGTACTGATCCCAATCTTTGTTGGCTCCTTAACAACTGGCTCATCTCACTCCTCAACCTCCTCGAGAGCCGCAAAAACATTCTCCATCACCAGAGGAGCAGATGTACCTGCCTCTGATGGGGGGAAGTAGGCCATGTGATTTGGGCTGGCATAAATCGAATGCCCTATAGGCTGCCACCTGCGACCTTTGTGGGACTCCATAACCTATAGTGTCAGCCCCGCCTAAACCTATGCCTCAGCCACTGTCGTGCTTGTCTTTGGCTTCTTTACCTTCATCAAGGCTAGGCACTTGCAAACGCTGTGAACATGACTCCGTGCCTTATAATAGGAAGAAACAGTAGGGGGTCCTGGTAATGAATCTCTATCTCTATCAAAACCTACACCTGTACCCCATTCACCCTGTTCAGGGTGCCTGTGTCCAGTCAGATCGATCTACCAACCGTCTGGCCAGACCAAACATGATGTCCAGCGTGATGTGCTCGCTGCTCAAGCCCACAAGTTGGATCAAAGTCCTGTTCACTACACTCTCCTGTCTAGAGAAATAATCAGCCCAACTACAGCTTCCATGATCCCACTGCCCATATCCTCACCTTGTCTATGGGCACAGTAAACTAGAAGCAAAAATAGCTCATCTTGATCGATAGTATGCGCCAAGCCGAGGTACCCCAGAGGCATGTTAGCTCACCTTGCAAAGAAGCATATGTAATAGGCTTAGTACTATTGGGAATAACTAAGCATCCAATAAAAGCCCTTATCCCAAACTCGAGATAAGAACAAGAAAGGGGCTAGCCAATCATAAGGGCAGGCTTCTCGCCGAGCAGAATAGGTTGAGGACTGGTACTTGAATAGGTCTAGCCCCAGGCTAGGATCGTGCTAGGGTAGCAAAAGAAAGACGTCCAGCTACTGGGGGACTGAGTGGATACCGTAGCAAGCTGTGAGACCTACTCTACCTGCGGTAACATAGTAGCCAAACTGGAACTGTGGTCTCCGATCTGATCAAGAAACTGCCTCTCGGACTGCCTGGAGTGTCTTTAGTGGCATATCAAGCTGTGTATACTGTCTCAAAAATGACTCAACAGTAATAGTGTATTCATTGGTAATAGTGGGAAGGATAGATACTTCCCTAAGCCTAGGGTCAAGCTCAGATTCCCAGGAAGGAAGAGAATTGGACCCCTGCAGCTGGGGCTTTTCATAAAACACCAAGCTCTAGTGCATTCAACTAATATCCTCCCTGTGTATCCTGAGGTACTACATGGTCAGTACGAACACTATCCAAGTAGACAGAAATAGTGCCCAATGAGAAAGTGGGGAATGAAGAAATAGGCACTCCCCTTATAATGGGGACATGGTTTGGACCTGAGATAGACTGTGAACTAGTCCCATACATTATAAGCTGATTACGGACTCCTCCCGTAGCTTGGGTCTCTATCAGTTCCATAGTTGTTGTGCCATTCCACAAATCATGATCACGAGAAACCGTCTATGCTACTATCAGGTCAGTATGTGCCTTAAATAAAAAACAATAGCAAGTAATATAAGAGCATCCTGAGAAGGGACAGAAACTCCCCTCACACTGTGATAAGGTCTAGACCGAGGGTGGTTCGAGAATAAGTCCCCTGTACTAATGGACCGCAGAAACCCCCAACGACTAAGGTGGATGTATGCTCCAAACCAATCATATGTGTCATTGTCAGAAAATCAGCATGTCCCATCCATACTGTGACCATATCAGGATGAGCCTCAATGCCCACCATAATGTCCATAATAGTCCTAGGCTACAGTATATCAACAAGAGGCTTAGTGCCTATCACATGCTTAATAGGTAATCCAGTAGGTCGATCTGATGTAGTGTCAGATAAAGAGAAAGAAACTTCCCTAGAGCTGGGATCACAACTCTCTATAGATGGACAAATCCGTGATCCTAAAGCAAGTAAACTGCAGACATTTCCCACAGCTGAGACATCTTGCAAGGAAGTGCATAGTGTTGCCTGCTGACTTGCAAAAGGTAAGTGATAACTGATAACAGATTCGATAAGTCAATGCTCACTGCGAGAACAGCACGGCCACCCACGTGCACTACATGAGAATGCATGGGAAGGGCACCGCATGGTGAACTAGAGTGCCACAGGTCCTGCAAGTGGTTGAACCATGCTAGCCTGGCAGGTCACAACAACCTTGTAGGTTAGGGCGAGCAATGGTGGTACGTGAGGCCATGTCAATAGGATGGCAGACTCCTCGAGCCCTCATTGAGGCTGGCTAGGAAAAGGTGTCCTTGCAATGACCAAGCCCTGTCATTACTGCCCATCAAGGTAGCTAGTAGAGGCACAAAGGTGGTTCGGAGAAGCAGTGTGGCTATAAGAGGGAAAAAATTCTCCTCAGATAGAGAAGACACTAATATATCATTATTTGAGGAGGGCTAGCTACTACTATTTATGGTGGCACATTCGGGTAGGGACCTAGGCTTGAGGGTGGCACATGGCCGTGTGAGGGATCCAACCAATCCCTAAATTCATGCATAGCTTAACTCGGGATTCCGAGTCTATACAATAGTGGGGCCCACCCATACAATCTGAGCACTATCATATTCAGCTAGAGGAGGGCTTTGTCGGAAGAGTGATAGCCCAGCCTAGAAATGCTACTCACGGCAATACAAAGAGGGAAGCTCTTGGACGAGTTTTCCATGATAGGTGGCAGTCCTTCAACAACAAATGTTGATGGCTGGAACATCCAAGAATCAACCACCTTGAAGGGGGTGGCACAGCCTGTAGAGACTGCCTGTAGCAGTGCTAGGCGAAAGCAACTCGAAGGGGCTATGATTGACGGCATGAAGATTCTCAAAACCAAGATTAGAAGGCTACAAAACCATCAATCCAACCATTAATAGGTGTAGAATGGTAAGGCCAGGGTCGGGCAGCCAGCCATTCATCGATCGGAGGCCGCTGGTGGTAGCAGAAATTGGAAAACTGATAGCAGTCGAAAGTCACCCTAAAAATCACCTTAAATTAGAAATCTATTGTTGGTCCTATTCTAGTCTTACTTATGCCTAAGAAGGACGGATCATAGAGGATATATATTGATTGTCGAGCTATCAACAACATAATGGTAAAATATCATCACCCTATTCCTCATTTAGATGACATGTTAGATGAGCTTTCTACAATTGACTTGAAGAATGGATATCATCAGATTAGAATAAAAGAAGGAGATGAGTGGAACACTGCTTTTAAGACTAAGTATGGGTTGTATGAGCGGATGATCATGCCTTTTGGTTTGTCTAATGCCTCTAGCACATTTATGTGGCTCATTAATATCATATTTTACGTCCATTCATTGGCAAGTTTATCATTTTTTATTTTGATGATATACTTATTTATAGCAAAAGCATGAAGGATCATAAGGTAGAGTTGCAACACTATGTGGAGTTGGAGCACATGGTGCATATGGCCACGAAGATTGAGAACATGATTGAGTCCATTCAAGAACCTTGCCATGGTAGCTTCTCTATCTTCTTCTACATCAGCCCTTATCATGGCCATCTCCATCTGTTTGTAATACTCCTCCACACTCATGCTTCCTTACATCATTCCTTGTAACTTCTTGTACAGCTCTCGGTAGTAATGAATTAGAACAAATATTTTCCTCATCACCACTTTTATCTCCTCCCATGTAGCTATAGGACATTCTCCATTATGCATAATAAGTAAACTCAGTGGTGGCAAGCTTTACCTTCTTCACTTAAGAGCAATTGTGATAATCAAACACGAACTCAATCTTCTTCTCCCACTCTAAGTATGCTTTTGGATTAGAACAACATGTAAAAGAAGGTATCTTCAGCTTGATACTTCCCAAATTGTCATCTCCTCCTTGCCTTGCCTCTCTAGGTGGGTGGTCATTCCTTGCTCTCCTAAGAATCCTTGTAGAGCTTACGTCCTCCTCTAAAAAAGGGTTAGAATCTTCTTCACTTGTGCTTCCCAAAATTGCTCTCCTTCTTTGTGCATGGAATTCTCCTCCACTTGTGCCTCCCAAAGATGCAAACCTTCGTCGTGCATGAACTTCTCTTCTTGGTTCTTGGCTATTGTGAGAGCTCTCTATTACATCCATGCATTGCTTTAATGGTTCAAGCTCCTCTCGTATCATGCGTTGGAACTTCCCCATCAAGGCATCTATATACACCTTAAGGTCAATGTTAGCCAAAGTTCCTTCTCCTCCTCTTTCATTTTTATGAGACATGTTGCTGTAAGAAAATTTTGTTAGTACAAAATTGATGGCCTCACAAGTTCACTCCCTTACGTGTTTACTCTCAATGTAAGTTACACTCATGTTCACTTTTGTTCGCACTCAAATTATTTGGCTTTTCTCTCTAATGTACTTACACACTATTACCTTTTTGCTCTCGTGATACTTTGTATGTTCTTACTAAGCTAGCACAGCCTTTGCTTGAACTATACATTTCACTTAACAAATGAATGTGATCTGCTTGTCTTTCTTGCATTGGGAATCTTCTTGCTTTTCCTCTTTTGTCTTGCTTTCCTATTCGTCTGCTTCCTATTTTATTTGGCTCCTTCTCCTTTTGTCTTTCGCTTCCCATTTAGTTTTCTTCTTCTTCTTTTGTCTTGCGCTTCCTGTTCAGTCTTGCTTCCTCCTTTCCTATTTTGCTTTCTTTATTTTGTTTCCCGTTTCTTTCTTTTGTTTTCCCTTTCAATTTCTGTTTTCTGTTTTCTGTTTTCTTTGTTTCTTTTTTTTCTGTTTTCTCCTTTTTTCATTTTTTTCACTCAGAATACACAACCTAGAATAACTAAGTCACAAACGTGATTGGAACTAAAACAAAAAGCAAAACAAATCAAACTACTTAATGCGAGATAAACTAGAACACTAGACTAACAAACAAAATTAAAAAGATAGATAGTAGCAAGTTTTGGCTCTGATACCAAATCATATGAACCTCGACAGAAGATTCACAATGGACCATTGATTAGAGTGGTTTTTTGCATTGTGAAACACCTCCAACCACCGTCGCAATATAGTTTTATGAAGTAGGGTTGTCGATCCCACGAGGATTAAGTAAACACCTTACTCGGCTTACTAGCTATGAATTAGGAACTTGATTTGGATTGAACACAACAAGCTCAAAATAACAACAACAAGATCAACAACAACACAAATATAAAGACAAGAAAATTTAACTAAAGTGTGTAAGATACCATCGATCACCTAAACAAACTAAATGGTTCGTGGGGTTTATTAAGTTTGTGTCATGATCCAGATGTTTCAAGATAACTAATCTACACTTTTGCGCCAGATTAGTCTAAATTGATCTTTATCTAGGATTATGTGAACTCGATGTGCTTTCGCCCCCACGAGTCACTTAATCCTAACTAAACACCAACTATAAATATCACCCTTTTGGATAACCAATCACCAAGTGAAATTTTCATCTCACAAGGCAACGGATCAACAAGTTAATTTCTCGATCAAGTCTATCTCCTTTTGGTATCAAGACTTGATTATGTTCATAAATCTAGGTGGTCAATCTAGTCTAAGCATTAAGTTCTTAACAAGTTCATGGTCCTTATCATCTTTACCACCTTAAACCATTAACTTTACTTAGGATTTCAAGGCATCAAACTCACAAATTAAACTACTCACACATATTTTCACAAAACATAAACAACATCATATATATATTACAAGAACAAAGCATAAGGAAATTAAAGAAGGGTAAATTGCCCTCCCGTTCTTCTCTTTTGCTTAAATTACTATTTTCGTCCTTTCAGTTTCAAAAATGATGATTTCGTCCTCCAGATTTAATTTAATAGCACTCTAAGGTCCCTGGTGCCAGAATCAGAAAATTTCTCCGGCAAAATTGGACTTAAGATTACGAAAATACCCTTTATCTTTGAAAAGTAAAAAAATAAATTGAAATACAATAGTAATTTGTATTGAGCTAAAATTTTGCATAAAGTATTCTAAAAATACACATGATTTACATAAAATATTTCAGAAATTTTGGAGGCACAGAAGTATTTTTTTTATTTTTCAACATGCCAAAATTTTGTAAAATCATAAAAAATAGAAAATTTGTCTAATTGGGCTGAAACTTTTTCCATATGTCTTTAAGCATCTTTAATGAATTTAGAAATCAAAAAGTCTAGATTCTCACTAGCCGATTTTGAAAAAGTTTAGGGATACCAAAAATATAAAGTTTTAATTTATTTTTTTACTAAAAATAGAGTATTTAGTAAAGATGCTTAAGGACACATAGAACAATTTTTAGGTTCTAAATTCACTATATATTCTTAAGAGCACATGGGACAAGTTTCAGCCCAATTAGACAAATTTTCTATTTTATATGATTTTACAAAATTTTGGCATGTTGATAAATAAAACAAAATACTTCTGTACCTCCAAAATTTCTGAAATATTTTGTGTAAATCATGTGTATTTTTAGGATGCTTGATGCAAAATTTCAGCTCAATAAGAATTACGATTGTATTTCAATTTATTTTTTTACTTTTCAAAGGTAAAGAGTATTTTCGTAATCTTAAGTCCAATTTTGGCGAAGAAATTTTCCGATTCCGGCACCAGGGACCTTAGAGTGCTATTAAATCAAATCTGGAGGATGAAATCATCATTTTTGAATTAGTAGGGATGAAAATAGTAATTCAAGCAAAGGAGATAGACGGAAGGACAATTTACCCATTAAAGAAAGTTAAGCTTAGTTGTTAATGAAAATAACAAGTGTTGGCCACTTATTTTGGCTGATTTCGTGACTTCCATGCAGCCACCACAAAGTTGGCACACACCAATGCAAGATTGGCACCCTCCAAGGCCAAAGTTGGCGTCCTCCCTTTATCCATTGGCGCCCTCCAATGCTTGATTTGCAACCACTAATGGCACCCTCCAATGCAAGATTGGTGCCCTCCATGGTGCTGAGTCATGCCTATATGGCGCCCTCCAACCAAAGATTGGCGCCCTTCATGCAATAGTCTTGCATATGGCACCGTCTAATGAACACTGTTGCAATCACGTATTTCTTTCTTGCAATGCGGACCACTTAGCCTCTAAACCCGAAGATGTCCTTTTGATATGTTGGAGCTAAGGATGTCTTCTTTCCAATGCCACTGACAGCGCCTCAATCCGACTTTGTATGAGGAAGTTATGAATTTGTTAGTCGGAAGAGGTCAAGGCTGGCGCCCTCCAAGGGTAGCTACGGTTTCAACCAATCTTTTTGCCATTTTGCCTTGTCAAGTCCGTTTTGCTCTCATCCTCGAGGTCTTGATCATGCCTCCTTAGATTATTGTCCGTAAAGCTCCTAAAAAACAAGAAAACACAAGGAAAACGAACGAACACAAAAAAAGAACAAAATGTACAAAAATGAGATAAAGTCATAGAAAACTCATAAAAACGATATGTAACAAATGCTAAACTTGCACTAAAATGTACATAAGTAATAAGTATTTTTGACACTCATCATTGTGCATCATTAAATCATTGTCCATGAAGCTCCTAAAAATAAATAAAACATAAGAAAAACGAACGAACACGATAAAAGATCATAACGTACATTTACGAGACATATACAAAGAAAACACACTAAAACAATTAATTACAAAGCTAAAACTACATTAAAATGTACACGAATAATGAGTGTTTTTGACACTCATCAACCGTGCTACTTTGGATGGAACAAACTGCAACCCATGAATTTGAGCCTTGCAAGAACCTTGGTTTAGATGAACTGCAATCCAAGTAATGGAAATTCGAGAACCTATGATCCAAGTCGAGTCATGCCATAAATGATGATGGAAGAATCATTTGATAAGTGAAAAAGTTTGCTCAAGCTAAGCAATCCAGCAATTAGCAAGAACACACAATGGAGTATCAAAACTCACGAATTAGCTTATGCTAAAGTTGTCTCAAAAGTTGGATGACATTTTATTATACTAGGAGTCCTTTATATAGGCTCCAAAAGTCTCACATATTCCTAATCAAACTAACTCCTAAAAAGGAGCTTGCAATCTGGTCGAATTATACTTAGTCCTAAATAGATGAATTATGGCCAAAATAACATCTACTAAACTAGAAACAATCTAACGTAATATCTAGTAGAATCCAAAATAAGTTAATGCACATCCAAAATAAGAAGATCTTCACGTGGGCATGCATCCAGCCTATTCCATGCATCTCAAGCTTCCAATTTAGCTTCCAAAACATGCATGAGCCTCCCTCGGGCTTCTTGGATGTCCTGGCTCTTGCATGAACTTGCTTGACTCCATACATCTTGCATAAGCCCATTAAACTCCTCTTGAAATCTCTTGGCCCTTGCCCTTGTCATTGGCCCAATTGGTACATGGACTTGTCCTTGGTCTTGAGGCTTGATAGTAGGTGTGCTCCTAAGTGTGCTCACATCATCCTTTTTAGGAGTTAGTTTGTTTAGGAATACTTTGGTACTTTGGAGCCTATATAAGGAGGTTAATAAAACAATACCAACTTTTGAGATTGATAATTTGTGAGTTAAGATACTCTTTGTGTATTCTTGCTAATTGCTGGATTTCTTAGCTTGAGCAGAACTTTTCACTTATCAAATGATTCTTTCATCATCGTTTGTGGCATTATTCGACTTGGACCATAGGTTCTCGAATTTCCATTGCTTGGGTTATAGTTCCTTAAAACTAAGGTTCTTGCAAGGCTCGAATTTGTGGGTTGTAGTCTGTTCTATCCAAAGTAGCACGGTCTGTTATGAATCTCCTGCCGAGATTCATATCATGCGTGAAGTGCTTAAGTTACTGAGGGAGAACAAGTTGTTTGCTAATCTCAAGAAATGTGTATTTTGGTAAGAAAGCTTGTTGTTTTTGGGTTTTGTGGTAGGCAAGGATGGCGTGCAATTTGATAAGGTGTGATAACCTCAAGAGTGGTCGGTCGATTGTGCATTGTGCTACGTACTTGGGGGATAGGTTTTGGAAGTGTGTTTAAGTGTCCTTGGGTTCATTTAGCATGTTGGTTCAAGTTCGATCAAGTTGTCGCAATGAATTTCAGAATTGTGCAAGTGTAGTTGGTCATTTCTTGGGCAGATTGACCTTTGCTTACTTAAATGGCCATAACTTCTTCATTTTTGCTCCAAAAGCAAAAGTGAGTATAATTTAAAAACTAGACACATAGAGCTACAACATGGTTATACACAAGTTTGGTCAAAAATGAAAGGAAGTTGGTGAAAAATGAACTCAAAGTTGCTGAGCTGTGATTGGACCACACTTTTACATTAACCAATCACCAACTTACCTTGGTTAAAAGTTACTTAGGTTTGTTAAAAGGAGCTGGAGTTGACTCACCTGCTTACCTTACAGACTTATGAAGGGATTGAAGGTGGCTGGAAGCTCTGTTGGTCAGCCACAAAACAAAAATAGAAGAAAAGAAGAGAGGGTTGAGGAGAGAGGAAGAAGCAGGCTGGTCAAAAGGTTACGACTTGGTAACTAACCTTCCTCTCCGAATCAAACCATGAGATTTTACCAAATTATATAGCACATCCATAGCTTTCTAACGGTGTATC
>SOPF01023979.1:0-27836 GCA_012979155.1 Hypericum perforatum | reverse complement strand
TATAACAAGCTACAGCTTTCTACTACAGCGATTCGACGCCCTTTTTTTATCGTTGTGCTAAAGAGCGAGAGACCTCACCTCGTCGGCTTTCCACATCTCTTCCTCGTATTTGTACCAGCGCATGAGCCCTTCGTCGTTTCTGGTTCGCTGACACGTGGCGCACGACGACGGATCCATACAAGTCAGGAATTCTTGTAAACGGGCGGCCTTCTCCAGGATGATTTGATCCAGAGCCGTTGAGATTCTTTCTGGAGCCGGAAGCGGCAAGATCAGTAGGCAATGTGATATGTTGAGAACTTCCAAACTTCGCAGGCAGTCCAAGATGAGTATAAGGGTTTCTTTGTCTATAACCGAGCACCTGAGGCTTAAAACCTTCAACTTTGGAAGAAATGCAACCAATGTGAATGCAAAGTCCTTCTTGAACGGGCCCATGATCTTCAATTCTCGAAAGTTTCGGCAATTATTGGCGATTTCCTTCACTAGATGAGCAGGGTTTTCTATGCTAGGCATCGTGAAGGATTCAAGATCTTTCCAAATACGAATCGCCTTGCATAAGACACTGTTTTTAATCCGATTTAATCCTGGAAGAACAAGCCATCTCAGATTCGGACACCTGAAACAGGCGAAGATGACATCTCAGGATCATAAGGACATAAGCTCCAACACATTCACAGCTCAAGTAATTCCCAAGTTGGATTCAATGCCTATAACTTTCCTAATAGATCGATATGCTCAATGTGGAAAAAAGGAGTAAGCATTTACTTTACATCGGAAGGATAGGATTTCAGTTGTTCACAAGAACAAAAGTTACCTTTCAGCAGTGTAGGTCAACTGATCATTAGTGACATACAAGTGTACGTGAAAGATCAATGACTCTGTGTTTCCGTGGCTGAGGTTCAGCCAAAGCTTCAGGATACGAGTCAGCTTCTTGTCCGAAGGGCGGTCAACATAAACGTAAGGTTCTATAGGGATCCTGATGAAGTTAGACTTTAGAACAGACAAATCAAGAGTCTTCCAATCAACATAATTGTTGTAGCAGGCAGCACGCCAGGATCTGCAAACTTGAGCGATGCCCAAAGTCAACCACTCGAGGGGGTCGAAGCATTTGCAGATCCTCATCAAGATATCGGTATCCAGGTCCTCCCATCCCCTGACGATGGAGCCGCCTTCATCTTCCATATTTTTGCTACATGTTTCATTGCTGCAATGCTGTGACAGATAAACCAAATTTAACAGAATTTCCTCATTAGCACATGAAATCGAACTGCCTAGCATTCTGAATCATACATAAGGGATACTCTCGTTGTTAAAAATGGAATAGGAATCCAAAATCCAATGAAAGAACAATTCTGCATTTCCTAATGAAAAAGAAAAAAGAAACCCCATAACTGAATTTCAAAAGGATGCAATCTTTGAAGCTTCACGAGCTACCAAGTCCCAAAACCCAACAATAGAACATTTCTATCTACGTGTCCTAAGGAAAAAGAAAGAGAACCTTATAACTGAATTCCAAAAAGGATGCAATCATTGAAGCTTCAGGAGTGACATGAATCTAATCAACAAGAAGCTAATAAGAAGTTTTTTCACATTTTTTAGAGTAATTAGGAAGTTATTATTTCCAATTTTGTGAAAGTTCTAAGTTGTTTAGGAAGTTGTTAATTTTTTAAATTCATTTTTTTTAGGAGTTTTAGACTATTTAGGAAGTTCCTTATTTGATAATTTTGTTTTATTACTTTATTAGGAGTTACGAGTTTATTTAGGAAATCTTTTATGAGATAATTTATATTTTACAAGTCTTGTTCAATAAGGAATATCTTTGTAATTTTCTACCTACAAATAGAGGCATAGAAGAATAATTTTGGAAGAAAAAACGTGACTCGAAAATACTATAGTAAAGAAAACAATTGTAGATGTGACGTGAAAATACTATAGTAAAGACATGTTCCCAATTGCACCAACTGACGCAGATAACTGTAGAAAAAATATGTCCGTAGATAATGGTAGGATCACGTTGGAAATTGCATTCACATGAACACAAGAAATCAGTGGAAGGGCACCAAATTGAAGACAATACAGAAATACAAAGTTTCGGTTATAAAATGGGAGAAAACTAACCTCGGTCTTGGCTTTTTCTTGATTGTTGTCTGTAGAGTCCATTGACAGAGAAATATATGTGGAGCCCACGTCCCCAGTGACCTGGCTGCGTTCTACCCGGTGACTGGCCAACGGGCACATAAGGGTTTTGAGTTTGAGCGACAGCGAGCCACCGATGTTGTTTTCCTTATTTTAGAATTTGGATGGATTGATTCTGATTCGATAACAAGTATTCGATAAATTTAATAACAATGACGACCATTGCTAACATGTTAGTGTCATTTTTCTGGTTCTTGATGACTGTATTATGTAATGGTTGTTCTTAATGGGTTATAGGTGGGGAGAAATTTGACTTATATGGTTTAATTTAAAAATATAGATTGCCATATATAATTAATCCAAAAATACAGATTACCGTATATGGTTTAATTGAAAAAAAAATAACGCTTACCATGCATGGTATAGTCGAAAAAGCTTACCATATATGGTTGTTATACCAATCCATTGAACACCATAAATTTATGTATTTATCCACCATTCTCACGAAAAATAAGTTTTTTAATTATAAAATTTTAAGATGGAAGCATTATTAATGAAATTGATAAATGTTTAAGTTGACCATATGAGAAGAAATCTCATTCTAGATTTGAAAAATCCCTGAGAATCTATTGTGATATTTCTTTTTTCTTCTATTACTATCTTTAGGAACATATTTATGGTATTTTTTTAACAGCATGATTTATCATATAACTATCATTGTTAGAGATAATCACTGAGTAAAATTTTAAAAATGTTATATAGCTGTCTCTTAACACGTGTTTATTAACATTGTTGTGGTGGAACGTAAGCAAGCCATCAAATCCAATAGCATCTGTTATTTACCTGAACACCAAATGGGTCAACGAGAAACGAACAGGAAACTTGTGGTTGAACATAACTAGAACAAAATGAAATGAAATCTATAGCCGAAATACCACCACAAAAATTATACAAATGAATCAGCTAATTCACAAAACAAATGCCACAAAAACTTGTATGCAAATGCCAATGGATCACATGCACATGCTAACATGATACACAAATTATAAGAAAGTGAAGAAAGAGTAAAACAAGGAGATACCCAGAACAGAATAAATTCTTCAAAAAGAAAATAAATTCCCTAAGTTGGACTCCATCCAGCCATTTTGATTCAGGCCCGGAGAAATTTTCACCTTACACTTCTCAAAACCGCCGACAAATTTTCCATCTATATTATTATTTCCTTCAAATAATCACCAAAGGGAAAACATCTCAAAAGAAAAGCAACCCAAATGAAAGAACTAAACGGAAACCAAAGGAGCAATCTGAAAATTCACGAATAGAGATTAGAAAAAAAGACACAAACTTTATGGACCAACCTCGAGTTTGTTCTTTCCTTTTTGAAGCAGAAACACACCAACCTTTGAGCTTGTGTAGTATTTGATGATTTTGAGTTGTGTGACAAGATCGACCTGTAGCATTCTTATGATATATATAGTAATTGGGAATCTAAGTGGGAGGAGAAACTGGACGAGGAAGGTACTTCGCTCGGAAGTTAGAAGATTTGTACCTTTTTCCTATGAAGTATGAAGTATTGTCATTTGTCAGCTTCGACGACTTAGCCTTCTTTTAATTTTTGCTTTCTTTTTTCAATCGTCTTTTCCCTCTCATGTCTCCCTATTCTCTACACCACTATGAATATGATGTCGGCGAATTAATTTTGAAATTTCATTAATGTATGTTAACCTATCTAAGCGTCATTAAAATGCTACAATGCTTTCTTATCTAACTGACAACCAAAGAATTCAGGTTATGAATAATTCGCTATGATACAATTAGCTGATACAATTAAATTTAGCATTTTCGAAGTTACGCGAAAAAATACTCGAGTCTGATACAATTAGCTGAATTTTAAAAAAGCTGAGTTGAGAAAAAAGCTGACGTGGCGCCCAGGGCGTGGCACTGTAGCAGGGGCACCACTGTGGGCTGAAAACTGAGAGCAGGGGCGCGGCTGACGTGGCGCCCAGGGCGCGCACTGTAGCGGAGGCACCAATGCGGATGGTCTAAGCGTCATTAAAATGCTGCAGTACTTTCTTATCTAACTGACAATCAAAGAATTAGGTTATGAAAATGTAGTGCCTCAATTCGGTATGAAAAAACTTATGGCCATTAATCTAAATTAACAAGTCTAATAAATCTGTGAATAAAATATATTACAAAATATTAATGTAATTAACTAACCAAAATTTGAATTGGAAGTAATGGTATTTGATATCGGATATTTATTTAATTATTTGTTCGTCTGGCTAACGGGTCGTGCAGTGTTACAACAGCTAACACGTTGAACTAAGACGGGCCATAGGCCCAATTCAAACAATAAAATAATTGGGCCGTGGGCTCACATGGACGACGCCGGAACATTCACCCATCTTCTTCCTTCATTCGAATTTTCCCCCACCTTTTCTTTCTGTCTTTTCAAAGAACCGAGACCTTTTCTGTAAGTGAAGTGAAACAAACACTTGAAGAAGAAGGAAGAAGAAAGAAGCAGAGAGAGAGAGAGAGAGAGAGAGAGAGAGAGAGAGAGAGATGGGAGTGAAGAACTTGTGGGATGTCTTAGAATCGTGCAAGAAGAAGCACCCACTTCACCATCTCCGGTAAAGTTTCAATCTTTAACCCTAAACCCTTTAATAAATTGTTCAGTTTGTAATCTGGGTTTTGTATAATTTTGCTGTCACAGGAACAAGAGGGTGTGTGTGGATCTCTCGTGTTGGGTGGTCCAACTCCAGAACGTGAACAAGGGTAATTATTGTGCAATGAAAGAGAAGCTGTACCTAAGAGGCCTCTTTCATCGGATTCGAGCTCTAATTGCTCTCAATTGTAGCCTCATTTTCGTCACTGGTAAGAGTTTCTGCTCTCCCTTTACCTTACTGGTTTAAGTGGGGTGGTTGTCTTAGGGTTGTTTAATTCGTCAGTCGGCGGGAGATGGTCGTAGCAGTAAACATTTGAATTCCTACTTCCAAGTACAGATCGAGTTTGAAATGGGGAAGACAATGCTCAGTTCTGTGATAGCGAAAGAATAATACGAACATGGTATTCATGTGAACCGTGTAGCGTGGAGAGTTGTATGTAGCAAAGTCCTTGTATCCGAGTACTTTTATTTTTTCACACTTCGGTTGCACACTGACATATTTGTGTTTTCTGTTGCCTGTTTGCAGATGGATCCATCCCTGCTATAAAGCTGGCCACTTATAGACAGCGGTTGAATTCAGGAAGCGAGGTAAGGAAGATTGCTATTGATAGTGTATCCATATCTTTTTATATTTTCTTCATATAGTAGTCAGCTGCAGTGTGTATTGCGTTTGTTCCTGTTTTGCAGGTTCTTCAAGATGAAATTAATTCCCAAAAACCGCAGGCATTGAGAAGGAACATGGGGTCAGAGTTTTCACGGATGATAAAAGAAGCAAAAGGTCTTGGATTGGCAATGGGAATTCCATGTTTGGATGGGTAATTTTTGGTAGAGTGTTTGTGCTCCTCAACCCCCATTTTTAACTTAGCTCAAACTTATGCGGGAAATGAGGCTGATAGGACAGTTCAAAGCATAACTTAGCTGATGGCAGACATAGTTGTTGGGAAGATGTTTGCTAAGTTGATAGTTGGATTTTTCCGTATTCCATTCTGCATTCCTTAGTAAAACATTTTGACTCGATAAGTCTTCTTCTTCTGGTCTTAGTGTGGAAGAAGCTGAAGCACAATGTGCACTGTTAAACTCGGAATCATTATGTGTAAGCCGAAAACCTTATCTGGGTTTATTCACCTATGAAATAGTAAATTACCGCATTTTAAATTATGTTATCATAATCATGTTTCGCAGGATGGATGCTTCACCTCAGATTCAGATGCTTTTCTGTTCGGAGCTAGGACAGTCTACAGAGATATTTGTCTTGGTGAGCTATCATGCCACTAGAAATGAATGTTTCTCCTATAATGAATGTTTAACAAATTTTCTGATAAAACAGGGGAAGGTGGTCATGTCATCTGCTATGAAATGGACGATATAGAGAGAAAACTTGGATTTGGAAGAAATTCTCTGGTAACTTGGTTGCCATATTGACTATAATTGACACTTATTACCATCAGGTGGACAGCATTTGGGAATAATGTGAAGGAAAATATGAGAGTTAGCCACAAAAACAAAAGTAATCTGTGCAATATAGAACTTGTCCATGTCTAATCTGGTTTAAACGAATTTGTAGCAATATCACATTGATTCCTTATTATTGCTTAGTTTTGGCATGGCACTTTGTAGGGATTGTTAACTGTGTAGACTGCTCTTTGCAGATTACATTGGCTCTTATTCTTGGAAGTGACTACTCTCGGGGAGTTCATGGTCTGGGTCCGGTATGTGATGGCTTGTTGTCACCTTGGGATAAACAATATGTCTGTCGCGTGTCGCCATCATCGTCTCCCTTTTTCACTTCTGGCCATAGCTAATGTTAGTCAAACTTTTGATGCCTGCAGGAGTCGGCCTGCAAGATTGTGAAATCAGTTGGAGATGACAAGATCCTTCAACTAATTGAGTTGGAAGGATTATCATTCATTGAGAAGAAGGGCACCAAAAGACAAGCAAAAGATCCAAATTGCAAGAAATTACCGAGCTCATTGGACACAGGAGTGAGTAGTGATGGTAATACTTCTGATCTTCTGTTGTATATCAATTAATTGATAGCAATAATACTAGATTTCGATTTTGGGAATATGGACGTCAACATTTTTCTAGATTCATTTTTTTTCTTCTTCTAATTGAGCTTTTGTTCTTACCTGACAAGTACTCCAGTGCCTTGGGACATTGTGGATGTCTCTACTGTTGAATGAATGTTCTAAGTACATGAGCAATGTTTTTAGGGCGGCGCTATGATAATGTGGACATGAAGCATCAGCCTTTGGAAGTAATTGAAGCATATTTGAAGCCAAAATGTCACTCTGCAGATTCGGGGGCTGTCTATCAGTAAGTTTTTTTTTCATCATTCCGCATTATCATTTATTGAATGGCATGCTAAAGGCGTCGAAATGGAGTACCTGTATTCACCCCGTAAGTTAAATCGAATGGTAAGGGTTCCTTGGATTAGTCTTGAACCATTTTAGTTAAAATTAAGACACATTCATACACTACAAATGAGACTTAATTGCATTGTTTCGGGAGTGATATATATGTGGCATTGTTCCTTATCACCGTAGTTGAAGTTTTCTGAATCATTTAGTGCAGTACATAGACCTGTGAGTGAAATCCTCACCAATTTGACAATAGGCAACTTGATACAAATTCCGCATCATAATTTCGCTCTTTCTGTACATCCATTAGCTGGCTTGCTACCTACAGCTTATGAAGTAGAGAATTGTTGGTATGCTTGTCATCGAGCTGGTTAATTTTTGCTCAGGGTTCTTTCTCAGCATCCATTTCAGCGTGCCAAACTGCATCAGATTTGTATGAACTTCTTCGAGTGGCCTCCTGAGAAAACAGGTACTTGTTCTTCCCTTGCATCATTAGGATCTTCACCGCAGATTTCTTTAGCATCATAGTTGATGATTTACTTATCTTTACCTTCTCGTCGATGGAATGTGCTAGACGAGGAGAGCACTTTTGCGCTCACTTTTAGAGACTAACCTTTCTTTCTTCTGGAATAGATGAGTACATTCTTCCAAAAGTTGCAGAGAGAGACCTACGAAGATACGCCAACTTGCGTTCGGCATCATCAGAAGCAGGACTTGTTCTTCCCATATCTGAGGTATTGGTTGTAAATTGTTCTTCCTATTCATAGTTGTTTGACTCTCCCATAGACTTGTCATGATATAACCTGTTGTTGAGATAAGTATCAAATAGACTAGTTTCAGACAGAAACGATGCCAACTTTACAGATTGTGTTACATGGATTCTTGTTCGAGTTTAGTGTTGTAATCGGTCTCTGCTCGTAGGAATAACTAGTCAGCCATCCTTCCTGATCTGCAGATACCTGTCAGGTGCCCAGTATCTGAAGTTGTTAAACCCAGGAAAATTCAAGGAGGAGATTCTTTTGAGGTACTATGGGAAGGAGTAGACGGACTTGAAACTTCTGTCGTTCCTGCAGATCTTATTCAGAGGTACCTCCACCACGTTATCTTCAAATTTCAGCTTCTAATTATGTGGGAACTTTTAGCTTCTCAAGATGGTATTTACCAATTATCTCTTTTCATTGTTACTATTATTGTTTCTCTCATAATTGGTGCTCCTTTTGATCACTCCTGCTGGTATGAACCGGGGTTGCTACTAAGGGTGTAGCGGTGTGCGGTGGGATACCTGCTAGGACTTGACTACTGAATTGGAAAACACTAATAATAAGAATAGGAAATACTAGTAAAGGCAAATAGATTCCTAACAAGACTAATATGTAACACCTTCGTTGTTGTTCTCTCTAGTGCTTGCCCTGAAAAGATTGCTGAGTTTGAGGAGAGAAAAGCTGCCAAGAAAAAGGATAAACGGAAGCCAAGATTGAAGAAGTTGGACAAAGTTTCTGCCTTGGCTGAAATCAATTCAGATCTCCAAACTCTGATGCTGGACATTGAATCAGGGAACAACACCACCTCTATCACTTGGCCATCCAGAATAAAAAAAATATTAGCGGACCATAGAAATGCTGCTTCGGTTGATTCCGAAAGTAAGAACTCAGGGAGAAACAGTACGTCCGATATGTGGTCGTCCAGAACAGCTACGCTAACGGAGTCGAGCGATGCTGCTGCAGTTGATTGTGAAAGTAAGAACTCAGATAGCAACAGTACCTCCGCTGCATGGTCATCCAGAACACCTGTGTTGACGGACTCTAGCGATGCTGCTGCTCTTAATTATGGAAATAAGAGCACAGTTGACGCAGAAATGGAGTATATAAGTAACACAGATATTGCCATGCCTCGTTTTGATCCCTGGAGAAACCTTGCTAAGAATGAGTTCATTGACCTCTTGAGCCCTTCCCCGCCAGCTCGGCCACGTAAAGTTTCAAAGTGCCAACAAGGTAGTCGTCACCAGGATGTTAGTGCAATAGTGGAGTTGAGTGATTCAGACGATGAAAACTTGTCTCCTGAACATGCAAGGAAGGCTCAAGAGCTTAGATTGTTCATTTCCAGTATCAAGGATGGCTTGTAATAATAGAGCAGTTTTGGTTGGTTCTGAAAAGAGAGTGGTGCTTTGTACTTTGGTGGCAATGACAGGCAACAAAAACATTCTTCCTTGGACCTGGAATATGACCTTGTCAACAAGCACGTATTCGAAAATCGAAACACAATTTAAAGACAAGATTCAAATTGAAATTGCAGATATTGGTTGTCTTGGAAAAGTAAGATCGGTAAATTATTCTGGGTCAGCTGCTTCTTCGAGGACGCCGCCGGCTTCAGATGTTTTTTGGTTTCGTAGTAAAGTTGAAATTAAAGTTCGGTGGAATTAAAGTTTGGTTGAAAATTGACGACAAGGTCATAAAGTTCGGTGGAATTAAACGACTAGGTTTCTTGATTTCGGTGGGGTTTGATCTTTAACAATTAGGTTTCTTGATTCAATAGGAGAAGAGGTCATGAAGTTTGGTGACAATAAACTATCTCAGTTTCTTGATTTTGATCTCAGTTTCTTCATTTTTTTTATTTGGGTTCTTGACTTTTTAGTTTTTGCGAATATTAACGGCATGAGTAGTGAATATCAGGAAAATTAAACACGTCCGGCTGGATTTTTTTTTTTCTGTCGCATTAAAGAGAGATGAAGAGAATGGGAGAAGAGGAAGAAGGGGGTGGGATGGGTTTTTTTTGGAAGGGATATGGTTAAAAAGAATATTTCGATGTTAGAGACGAAATCATATAATACTCTTAAAAAAAAGACAAAAAAGTTAATTTCCAAATTAGAGGGGAAAAAATCATAAGTTTGTGTAAGCACCGGAGATTTCATTACTTGAGTAAGATTTACATCCCAAAAATACTATACAAAACCTGATCATACAGACGAGTCACTTGCTATAGCATTTATCTGCCAAGGTAAATGATTTAACGAACCTATCAGAACAGTTGGAAGAATGCAAAAGACAACATATAAAAAAGCCACGAATACGAAAGGACGCGACAATCGTGCTTGAGGGTGTATGTATTCAACTTACCTAATAATTAATTAGTTTCGAGCAAAGACCTCTTGCATTTTCCAAACGTTGCCTGCATTCTGAAGGATCCTCCTGGTCTAGGAATGCAAGCTTCAAGTTGGCGAAGAACTCCAAATAAGCATTGCTCAACTCTTCAATTTTTCGTGGCATTTCTGTTGGAAGATAATCAGACGACTGAATGAAGCTTGTTTGTTCTTGTTCTCCATCACTTATCAGAGATTTTACCATTTGTTTCCGGTCCTCCATATTTCCAATTCTGCTGTGTAACGCTGCTTCCAGTCTGGCTGACATGATTATCGCCCGCTTAATACACGATAAAGGTAGCTGCATTGAATCATGTTGATCAATAGACAACACACACACAAATAGAGAGAGCGAGAGCGAGAAGGGGAGGGAAAAAGAGGTTTCACCTGAGCCATCCGAGCAACCTTAAATCCAAAACTCTTCTCTGAAACACCAGGTACAAGCTTATAGAGATAGGTGACATCTTCACCATCAAAATCTGAGCTCGCAGAACTTGATTTCTTGTCTGAAGTCAGGTATGAAACATGGTACGCACCAACAGATACCGGGAATTCACATTTTATATCAGCGATCTCAGGGTAATGGGTTACAAATAGGACAAGGCATTGTTTCTGCGCCAACAAATGGTGTAATGCAGCATAAGCGATAGCACCACCATCATGTGTACTTGTGCCTCGACCAAGCTCATCAATGATCACTAGAGAACGACTTGTGCATCTATAGAGAATATGAGAGGCCTCACTCAGCTCTTCTAGAAAGGTACTCCTCCCTCGTTGAATACTATCAGAAACTCCCATCCTGGTGTAGATGCCATCGAGTACAGACAATACGGCTGACGATGCTGGTACAAAGGAACCAACCTAAGGAAAGAGAAAAGTCAGTTAGATGAAGCAGCAACAGACGTTTTCAGCAACTTAAGCAAGAACGTATATATTCAAGTGCATCGCATAAAACGAAGAATGTGCAACCACTAAACTACATGCCATTGTCGAGACATGTTACCTCGTGATTATAACAAAAATTGGCAGTAACATCATGAAATTACTATATACTGAAACTTGATCAACCAAGTTTAGAGGCTAACAGGTTTTTGTTTGCATTTTTTGCTTGCTTCGACTTCCCTTTATAAAATAATTCTAACCTTTTTATATGTGGACTCTTTAAGGGGACCATAAAACTATTATGCAGGAAAAAGCAAGGAAAATTATCTGTCAAGAGATTCCAGAAAGAGTTGGAGTTAGTTACATTCCGCTACTGATAAATTCATGTAGTTCAGCTGCAGGATGAAACGGGGTTTTATATGTTGCAAAAGAAACGTCAACAAAAGACTACCCTACCTGAGCCATCAAGGCAATTAGAGCCACCTGTCGAATGTAGCAGCTCTTCCCACCCATGTTGGGCCCTGTAACAATCTGACAAGATTCTCTTTCTGAATGCAACTCTGTGTCATTTGGAACAAAATGGTCTTGCAATACAGTCTCCAAAACCTAGATGACATGCCCAACAAAATAGTTACTTGGCCTCCTTTATGATACATACTATGACTCAAAGCAATGAGTTGCAAATAAGTATGAAGCCATCATTGTGAGCGAAGTGAATTATTGAAAACGAATAAGCTACTTGTTATCTGCTTTCAATAGAAATGAAAATTTGACAACATGATCAGACTGCCCAGAAGCACACTGTGAGAGCTATCTACGATTCATAAAAACCCAACCAATCTTCCCCCGAAACCCCAAATAAACAATATAGGAAGAGGAACAATGACATCAAGTGCAACACACCATGCTCACAGCAAACCCACACAATAGGTGTGGTTGTGATTTATTGTAAATGCAACCAGAAAATCCAGTTTGACTAGGAAAGAGATTGTACTGGGTGGTAGCCCAAACGTATATGTATCTGGACAGGTTCATCATCTTGAATGAACTCTGGACGAACATAATTCTGCAAGAGGTTACGTAAAGAACATCATGAAGACAGAGAATGGAGAAGCACAATAACCGTCACAGGATTAAGAGCTACCTTGTTTCTTGAGAGCGTAGCTAGTGCATGCAAACAATCCAAAGCTGCTAGAGCTCGAACAGCACCTTGGAATTCTGCATAATGGTCAGCAAACCCCCTCAGAAAGCTGTCCCAAGCAGTTCGTGACACAATCATGAGTTGCTCATTAGCCAAGGATAGCTGGTCCAAAGCAGTCAGCACTTCAGGTGGATGATAGCGTATTGTCTTCTTGGTACTGTTTACCTTGACCCAATCTGAGGGCACAATAAAATCTGCAGGCAACTGCAGTCCATGATCATTTTAAAAGGGTAATCAAGATAACTCAAATATGTAGCTGACTGTCTACAAAGTTTCTCAGAAAGTAAGCTAGGTAACAAACTGTGGTTGCCGATGAACTCCTTGAGGCAATATTTTCAAACATAGAAATCCTAATTTTCTGAGTAAATCCGAAGATAAATGCACAATTTTGCTAATTATCAGGACATCCATACCTCTATAAGATGTGTATCTCCAGACACACTCATAAACTCCACATTCCGCATCCCAGGCTGTCTGCGATATATATAAATTAATGAATTCAAATTATTTTCCACCACTTGGACTGCTGTCCGAGCACTTGCAACCTACATAGTGGTATCACTATCAATAAGGCTAAAGATAACATGGATAGCAAGAAGATTAAAAGGCTAGCACAAATTCAGATGCGGCATACAAACCTCTGAAAATTGCCCCTCAGATGCGATCAGTAAGTTGGGTAGATCTCCTTTTTCGGCAGCGTCTTTATTTATGGCAGACAGTAACTTGGCCACAAAACTGATTAAGATAGCTGATGAAGCAGTTGAAATCAATCTTTTCAGCAGAGGTGATTGTGGAGTCTTTGACGGAACCCAACTGTTATCAAGCTCTTCACTGATGTGAAGCCGCTGAAGTTGTTTCCCAGCAACTAATATAGCTTGAATGACTTGGATAAACTGTCCATCACATTCGTTTGTCAGAACAAGAAAGTGCAGTAAGCTTGACACACTGAAAGAAAGCAGGGACTTGACACATTGGACTATTGCTTCGGAATCATTTTCTATTGCACTAGATTTAGTCTTGTTTGACCTCTTGCCCTGTAACTTTCGTGTTGGGTTGCACAGAGTTCAGTGGTGTTCTCTCCGCTTTTAGCGCGGAGAGTTTTTCACCCTTTTGCTTATAATTCTACTTTTTCATAACACCAAGATGAATATAATTCTACTTTTTCAAAAAAAATAGGTGAAGTGGTGCTACCAGTCAATACCTACTGATCGCTCAATTGTTGAATCTGAAAGTCATCATCAATCCAACTACCACACAGCATAGAAGTTTAGAACTGTTTAAACTGTGCTCTCTGAAGCAGGAAATCTAAAAGCCAGATAGCCAATCCAGATGACGAGATTGCTCAGCATGCATTGACTAGTGCATAGGGTTGAGGTGCAAGATAAAACACAAGAATTCAGTTGTGATTAAAAGGTGAAGCATATCTTTGGCATTAACATGGACTTTTCATTCACAAGCCAACACTCACCTCTTTAGTAGAGGCTGTCCGATGGAAGATTCTAGTAATTCCGCGTTGGATATCAGGTGATCTTCCCAATTTAGTCAAAACATCAGAAAGTACATAGTGGAAGTCAGGTAGTACAACAGCCACATCAGAATGCTCATCAAGCTCACTTGCCCTCTGAGAATGTTTGTGAGATCTAATGCACTCTGCAATCTCAGAAACAGCATCAAGACGAGCAGATATCATGTTTCTATCACATAAAGGGTGAGTTACCTGTGTCACACAATGAAGCTCATAAATCACTGGCCAGTAGTTGAACAATAATGACTAGAATGTAAGATTCTAAGGATTAAGATCACTCCATACCCAGTGTCTAAGTAGTCTTGAGCCATAAATGGTGCGAGTATGATTCATGACATGCAGCAATGAGCCAGACTCAGACCCATCTGAGTTATTCTGCAAGACCTGGAAAGTGACACTGTCATGAGACATGACTGAAGAAATACAGCAACAAGTTGAGAAGTGAAATATGCGAAGCCTGTGATTCATTGTTAGATTATATACTAGTCAAAACGACCAGCAACGACTAACGAAAACAACCTGGAGTCATTTCAGAATCAAGTAAAAACAATTGAATAGTCCGCAATAGTTCATAAATATCAAGGCCAGTGGGTGCACAAATAAGCAAATTAATTGGGAAACCTACAGTTCAAACTTCTAGCGTGCAATTACAAAGAAACACAGTAACAAGTTACCTCTAGTTGTTGAAGGGTGTTGGCTGAAAGGTTCATCTCTGTGTTACTTGAGAAGGACCTAAATGAAGCTCCAAGGCAAAGAATTCTTTCAAATCCAAATTGTTTGAGATGATGGGCTATCAACGCCAATGCTTGCACAGCCAACTCAGGCAATTTCATGATTCCCTGGATGACAAAATGCTAGGATTAAATTTGAAGATAAAAGAAAATCTGTTCTTTCATATTTTTAAAACATTGCTGTTGCTATATGTTATTTATAGCACCTCAATGGCCAACTTAGAATCATGCTGATCGGAGACATCCTCCATTTGCTCTTTGTCATTGCTCATTGAAATCCCTTCATCTATTTTCTCGTACAAAGACACCACCTCAGCAAGGGCATCTCCACTGCTGAAGCGGTTCGAAACACGCTCAACACGAACATTAGAAGCAGGCCCAGCGTATGCCAGCAGCAACTGACACACAAAAAAAAAACCAGACTAATAAGCCAAAGCTAGTTCCCAGGTATAAGAGAGTCAACATTTTGCAGCCTGTTTCATTAAATATTTTACCGGATTCAAATATGTCTACGTTTCGGCCAACTCTTAGTGTTACGTAAGTCTAAATAATGTCCCGCTTTTGTACTTCCTTTCCCTTCCCTTATCTATTGTTTTTTATGATATCAGAAAACTACCTTCTCAGTGGGACTTGAAAGTGGATCCCCGAGAAGCAATTCAGCAGGGGCCAAGCTCAGCACAAAGGCCTCAAGACCACTCCGCAACGCCCCGTCATCAAACTCCCCATAAACAACATCCCCGGTCGAAATCTCCACCCCAACAACCCCCACCCTCACATCGACAACACCCTCCATTCCCACACGTCTCTCCACCACGCAGCACAAATAACTGCTCTCCCCGCCGCACCCTTCTTCCTTCCCACCCACGCCCTCTGCGGCCTCCAGCGTCGCCTTGGTGTACAGAGCAGACAGCCCGCGGCAGAATGGCCCCGACCTGTTCTCCCCGTGGGCCTTGATTGCAGCAGTCTCCGTCTGCTTAACCACCCCGACCTTGTACCCTTCACTCACCAGCCTCCTCACATGGACATTTAGTCGAAAAGTTGGCACGCTAGCCGTTAAAAAGCTGCGGTCCACGTGGGAATAGATCCCCAAAACACGGGAAGCCACCGCCGCGTCCTCCCCAAAGAACCGGTACTTGTAGCCAACCTCCACCATCAGGATGACGTCAGGGTACCTGCTCTTGATCTCCACCACCTGCTGCTCTAAAGGCGTGTACTTTACGGAACATGAGGCCTGGTTTTCGGTCCGGTTAGGGTCGGAGGGCTCGAGGAGCCGGGATAGGAACCTCTGGTGGAGAGAAGGGGAGGGAGTTAGGGTTTGGACGCGAGGAGTAAATTTGGGGGTTTTGTTAGGGGTCAGGGATTGGGAGAGGAGCTTACGTTTGGAAGGCGAGAAGGAGGCGGTGGCGGAGATTTTTCTCGCCGGAGGTAGGGTGGAGGTCGACGTGGCCGACGGTGGATGATCTCCGGCGCCGGAGGCGGCGGGTTTAGGGGCAAAGAAGCGGGAAATTGTTTGTTGCTTTTGTTTCCCCATCGGAGGTTGAAGGGTCGGTCGCCGGAGTTTTCGGGATTTGGCGCGTAATTATTTGGTCAGTTTTATATAGTTTTGGGGCCTCTAGGGCTCAAGGCCCACTACGACCCAAAATTCAAAGTTTATATACAATACACGATCATTATATCAACCATGTTTTAATTTCATAAAAAATCTCGAGTAGTTATTTAATTAAAAAAAATTCAACAATTGTATTAAAAAAAAATTGTCAAGAAGATAAGGATCTCTAAATATATAAAACATTTTAGACATTAAATAATATTAATGGAAGAAGATGAGAGAAAAATCTGTTGTTAGCACTATTTTTTAGGAATTCGAGATTTCGGAGCAAAGAGGAGTTCAAGATAGTTAATTTATTAAAGTCGGTGATTATATATGAAAAATTATATAGATCAATTTGTGATAGTGTTATTTTAATATGATCTGTCTCGAATACAATTCATATACAAAGATTTTCCGCTCATATTTAGATTACTGAATTTAGTGTATCCGGATACTATATAGTTAAACGTAAAAACTATCTTCACCTATGTCTTTTACCTGCATGACAATTACTTGTTCAATTTTTTTTGGTAAACCTTAAATTTAATTTAGGTGCATGTATTAAATTATAGAGTATTAAAAGAATTTTTATTTTTTATTTCTCGAGTAAAGTTTTTTATTTTTGCAAATGGTATATTACTATTCAGAGGGACGAAATTTGGTTCTGAACATGTATTCCAGTACTATTTTGGAAAACAAACAATTTTATAATAACTAGATGAATTATTATCATACATAGGGGACTTATTATGTCACAAACCATTCTATAATAAATGAAGTTTTATCATAAATAAACAAAATATTTTATTACAATTGAACAATTGACTACATCATAAATGTTTGGACTATTTTATCATCTAGGAAAATCATGAAAAAAATACACGTTAGCACCTAATCCGATCTCTCTAGAGAAACTAGATAATATATAATAACATCTTATCCACAATAATTTGGTTACTTGTCAAAAAAAACTTCGTACCATTTAAAGGTGTTATACGGCTGACATAGTGATATGCAGCACACACTTTAATAAAAAACGGAAGTTGAAGTGGGCCCAGTGGTAAGCAACTATTCGGCCCATAAGCATTCTCACTGGGCTTGAAAAAAGAGGACAGAGGGGCTTTGGAGTCATTTGAACGGAAGGAGGGAAGAACCGAAAAAGAAGTTTCTTCCGCTCTCTCGCGCTGGTTCCGGTCTCGGTTCTTATTCATCTTCTTGCTTCGAGACCAGCTCCTCCGACGGAGAGATCCCGATCGTAGAAACCGCCAACCGAATCAAGAAAGAGGAACGAGAAATGGTGGGGTCGGCGGTGGTGAACACGTACCCGTTGGCGAGCTACACGTTCGGGACCAAGGAGCCCAAGATGGAGAAGGACACCTCCGTCGCCGACCGCCTCGCCCGTATGAAAGTCAAGTACACCTCTGTCTCTCTCTCTCTCTCTCTTGGCCGTTTCTTTTCCGTTAGGTGATAACTAGGGTAAAACCCTAGATAAACCTTTCACGTCGTAGGGAAACCCTAAGGTTTGGGAATTTGATGGAATCTAATTCGGGAGTTTTCATTTTCAGCTATATGAAAGAGGGGATGAGAACCAGCGTGGAGGCGATTTTACTGGTAAACTGTCCTTTGCCCGCTCGATTAAAGCATGTTGTTCGTTTTCTTGTGATTCGTACTCTGGTTGCCTCCCCCCATTGTATTAGATGCTTTTGAACAGTGTTTGAAGTAGATGGAGGTGCGTATATGTGTTGTCATGTGCTATTGGACATGCTAACGAGTTGAGTTGGTGGTGGTTACTGTGATTTGCTTGCCCGGGCCTTTTTATTCGGAGCAAGTTTGTTTGGTTGTCTGAATGTACTGAATGGTAGAAATAGTGGTTTGTTCCAGTTCCATTCATTTGTTGGCTTGATTCCTTCTGTCACTTTATAGTTACTCCCTGTAATTATCAGTTGAATGGATATGTGTAAGCTGAAAAATAGATGATTTTTCTGTTTCCCTACATTTTTGAAATAGTTTATATTCCAGCAGTCACCTGCTGATGCGAAGAACAACGTAGTCTTAATTGTTGCATATCTGCTCTACTTTGGTCAATTTATTTTGGCATAGTTGTAGGAGGGAGAGCCGTGTAATTGGCTACTTTAGGTGGGCTTTAAAATGTCGGTTTATCTTACAGGTACAGGAGCACAATCATCCCCACATACTCCTCTTGCAGATTGGAAACACATTCTGCAAACTTCCTGGTGGTCGTCTGAAGCCTGGAGAGAACGGTTATTGTCCTTTTTAATGGCTTTCCTTTTTTCAACTGCATCAAAGTTGTCACTAGAATTGTCTAAACTGTGTTTCTCATTTACATTCTGGTGGATATACTATTGTGTTACAGAAATTGAAGGTTTGAAAAGAAAACTGACCAGCAAGCTTGGTGCAAATTCACCTGGTCTTGTGCCTGATTGGCAGGCAAGTGTTTCTAGATCTTTAATATTTAGAAGCAAGATTTATTTCAGCGAATAGGGGAAAGCGAAATTACTGGTGCTTTTCACCAACATCTTAGGTGCACAAAAGTTTTAATAGTTTACAAGTTGAAGGATGGACCCATTAACTTAGCAGTGTCCATCATTTCCAGCATTTTCTTAGCATAGACTTGATGCAGTTGCAGAACTTTCAAATATGTACTGATTTTGGGGAAGTCAGGTTTCTCTTCTTTTCATTTCTACTGGAAGCTAGATGGCATTGCAATGAAGCGGCTTGACCTAGAGATTCTTCCTTTAAATTGTTTCTCCATGCTGCTTTTTTATCTTTCCAGATTGGAGAATGCGTGGCTATCTGGTGGAGGCCAAACTTTGAAACCATCATGTATCCGTATTGCCCACCTCACATAACAAAACCGAAGGTGTATATCAATTTTTTGCTGTGTTAATGCTGTTATATTGTTTGGCACTGAACTGTGCTTGTTACATGCTCCTCTTGTTCTGTTGTGCAGGAGTGCAAGAAGCTTTTTATTGTTCACTTGTCAGAAAGAGAATACTTTGCGGTGCCTAAAAATCTAAAACTTCTTGCTGTCCCATTGTTTGAGCTTTATGATAATGTCCAGGTACGATTTCCCCGTGTTTCTCTGTTTATCCATTGGAATTGTCACTTGTCCAGATATACTATTTAGCTGCTTACAATGAGCTTGACTTCTTGCAATATAAATGGAACGCTGTTGTTTTTATGATACCCCTTTAGTTTGATGCATCTTTACTTGATCACATAATGCATATGAAGAACATTCCTTAGCAAAGTACTTGCTCCATGTAACCGGTAACTCTATGCTGGTGTAGTAGATATTATGTCAACCTCTAGTGGTTGACCAACATAGAGAAGTGATGGAAGTTCTTCAATACCTTCTCACACTTGGTTGTTTGCAGAGGTATGGGCCAGTAATCTCGACAATTCCTCAGCAGCTATCCAGATTTCAGTTCAACATGATCAGTATCTAAAACTTAGGCAATCATTTCGAGTTTTGCCTTTGACTTGCTGCTATTTTTTGTCGACCACAAACGATGAAGTAAGCTTGGATCCTTGTTCCTGATGCTGAAATTGACTTGAAAGAGAACCTGGGGGAATGATATTGCGGTTGAATATGCGGTTGCTTCGCACTATGCTTTCTCAAGATAGGTTGTAATCTAGATTTGTTGTTTGTAGTTGTTCAGCGACCTTATTTTGTTGTGACTCAATTAGCTAGTGTAGATTTTTAGGTTCATGGTGACTTGATGTAGAATGCGCCTGCTGCACCATTAACAGAGATTAAGCAAGGCTCTCGCCCTCTTGGGCACCCCCTTTGCGGGGGACTTGGACCGTGCCTGAGGATGCTTCTTTCGACTGATCAACTTTTCCAGCTTATTGTGATTAGTTGGACGATCGAGTGCAGAGGCATTTCCTCGCTCTGAGACATCAACGGGAAACGTCTGCCAAATGTATCCCGATTCATCGGTTTTATATGCTAAATTGCTAATTGTTGGATGTATTTTGAGAGTTCCTGTGATGTTGAAGTTTGAATATGGCTGGACCTTCAAACATGTATTTGAGCTAGAACAAATACATGCTCGTCAAACTCGAGACTTGAGGCGAAATTTGAACTCGAGGCATGTTAGTATTAGCAAAAGGTGTTTTCGACTTGTGTCAAAGAAGCTACCGGCTCTATTTGGCACGCTTTGAGTTTGCTTCGTCATAATGAATATCTAATTCATTAGAATTGGTCCTGCTTTTGGTCTCTGTCTATCTGCAGATGAGGTCACTTCTCTTACCAAAACAACGTTTGTTTTCCTATCTCATGGTGTAAAATATACAGCAAAATCATTACATCGATAAGAGAAGATTGATTCTTAATCCCTTGTGAGTGCCGAGGATAGTGTCGGGTTAGTTAGATTTGGATGCCTTTTGTGTCTCCTTATCCACTCTCCAAGTTTTTGCCGCCCAAGAAAAGTCAGCGGCAGACATTAATCAAAAGTTCGGTTTTTGGTCAACTAGGAAATTCCGGCAACAAAAACTTAACAAAATCATAAATTCCCCGCACAATCACTTCGATAATTTGTTGGATTTCAACTATAACCACTTTTTTGTATTTGAATTCTAGAAGTTGACAACAAAAAGAAGTGATTGTTTTACACACGAACCCATGGCATTGGACAACAAACAATCATTAATACTACTGAAGATACTATAGTAGAAGGTGTTGTTGATACAAGGTGTTGCGATAAAAGATCAAGGTTCAAATTTTGACAATATCATGATATAAAGATTGATCTAATAGTATATAATTTTTCTTTGCGAGTCTATAGATTAACTGGTATAAATTGTACAGTTGGTTTAATGAATTATTTTTTAAAAATTGGATATTGGGAATATATCAACGAGATTAAATGTACTCATAAAAAAATCAATTGTGTGCGAAAAAGAGAATACGATATTTAATTTCGTGGTCGTAGTAATCGAGTGCGACACCTTTAGCCTTCATACCGACAAAAAAGTTTTTGAAGAGATTCTCGATTCCTTATCAGTGACGTTGTACACCGTCATCACCTCTTCCGTATATAACAAAACAAAAAAATCTCGACCAAATCAAAAAAATTAAGAAAAAACAATGCATTTGATTTGGGTGAATATTTCTGATATTTTCATATCACTACTGTGGTGGGCAATTTTGAAGTGTAAAAAATAAATAAAATTTAAGGTTTGAGATAAAGATAATAATATGATATCAAAATAAGTAATGGATGTTGTTTGTATGACCAACATATTTTAGTACATTGATTAGTACATTGAAGAAGTTAAATTTTGGTAATAAAATTTTAATCTGGAGTTCATGGATTGGCTCTTAATTGATTAGTCTACACTGATTGTTGGTTCTTGATGCAGGCGTTGACATTCGATCGAGGCTTTTTCTTACCAGACATAAGGTGTGAATGCGAGTATTAAATAATATCATGCATCATTAATGGCTCCAAAAGATATAAAATTTGGTCGACCTGTACTTTTTGTGTAAATTATACGGAAAATTATTTTTTTTTAATCGAATTCTCATATATGGCTTGCAGAATGGTTTCTGGGTAAGATAATTAATGATTTTCCGTACTTAGGATGTGGTCCTAGGTTGCTGGATGACCTATTAGAATATTGTGAATCTCTCTCGGGTAAGTAACCAATTTATAATATTTTGTTACACCTTGCCCTCCCAAGTCTGCACCCCACCAGTACTTTCTATAATCAAGTTTTGAGTATGATAGGATCATAGAGGACAGATAAAATAATTTTTAATTAGTTCTTACCACTATTACTGTTTGAAAATTCCATATTAATAATAGCAACTGTAGTTTATTTGTTTAGAAAAGTAAAAAAAAAAATTATATGTATTATCTTAAGATTTTATGTTAGATATATAAATTTTAATATGGGGTATATTCAATTTCTCAGAAGAGAATTTCTTTGAAAGCTCTACACGCTGCGTCAAGTTAGTGCAAATTTTAGTTCATAAAATTCATTTATTTTAATCCAATAAATTCATTTATTTATAAGTGTCAAATTATATAGGTTTTGAATTTGATATAAAACTTAAGATACCATTAAAATGATTTAAACTCGATTAATATACTATCACCTGATTTCTTATATATATGTTTCTGTGTGTACGCTATAGTTACATCATGGTCGGGATGTCACTTGGAAATTCCCTCTGTTTATTTTAGAAGAAACAATAATAAAGGTATGTTCAAACAAATCCGACGACGTATACATGCTTGTGAGAGAGGGAGCATATATACTAAAAGTTCTTATGTGGGATTAGTTGATGGAAAGAGAACGAAGTCGTTGGAGAAATTAAGTTGCCTTCCGGCCTGCTGTCACAAATAATATAGTTGACATTTTGATATTAGTATTGTTCTTTTAAGTAGGTTTTACAATATAGTTATATATGACGAGGATTTGGATTTCGGATATTTATCAAGGATTTAAACGTTTGATTTCTTTCAAAAAAAAAACTTGGTGTATGGCACTAGACTACATGCTAATAATATATAATTTATGAAGGTTAAATAAATCAAATCCTACATATACAAATATATCAACAAAATATAGCACACAGAAATTAACCTAAAAAAATTATACCTTAAATAAAAGGATAGGATTGGAGCCTTTATAATGCCGAACGATTCATAATTGTTTGGAAAGTTGCCACAACTGAGAAATCATATCTGATTAAAATATAGATTAATTAACATAAGAAATGTACAGATACCATGTGGTGTATATAAAAAATTATCATTATTTTTTTCAATATATTAAAGATTAAGAAATGAGAAAACACAGATGACGTAAGTCCATGCCTATTATTTACTTGACTTTGCTATTATTATATGGTTAACTATAAAAAATATGTTCCTTTATATACTGGGGCCGGGTTGTTCATTGCACTAATCACACAATTCCTTAATAACATCACTTAATCTTCTCTTTCTTTCTCCCTAATTAGCATGTGAATCCTTCGTTCTTTCTCCCGGCATATATAGAATGGTGTGTAAGACATTGGTGAAGCCGAAGCACAGGAAAGGGCTATGGTCACCTGATGAAGACCAAAGGCTCCGAAATTATGTCGTTAAGAATGGCCATGCATGTTGGAGTTCCGTCCCCATTAATGCCGGTGAGTATAAAGATATCTATTAGATTGGTTTACAATAGTTGAGATCTAGACCGTTGCTAAAAGTATTCTCCCAAATTTTTTACATATTTTAGTACTCGAATTCGAGTTTTGTAGTTATTATTTTTTTAGTTGGAAGAAATTTTTACAATAATGCATGCAAGTTATTAAAAAGACATTAATATATAAAGGGATTCATAATCGATAATTGATCATATATAGCAAATTTAATGCTCTTTTCATCCGGCGATTCCCTGCAGTTTATTAAGGCGCACCAAGCTGTCGACATTTACATACTTGAATTTAAAAGTGCATTTCCGGTATAATCCCAAAGTTTGCAGTGAGAGGAGTTGAAATGACTTATCTAAATTAGCCAGTTAGATTAAGTGCCCATATATCTGACCAATTAACTTCTTAATGGGCCCTCAATTTCACGATAATTATTAATTAAAATAAATAGTGTTTAATTTCCAAATATATATGTACAGGCTTACAGAGAAATGGGAAGAGCTGTAGGTTAAGGTGGATTAATTATCTGAGGCCTGGGCTAAAAAGAGGGACTTTTTCCATGCAAGAAGAGGAGACAATACTCACACTCCACCGCCTTTTAGGCAACAAGTACGTCCTATAATGTCTAGTCCATTAGTAACGTTTGATTTCAAAACCTTATACGAAAATTTAAATTACTTGTCAGCCAAACGATCGTCCGTCCTAAAAATTTTGATTAATTAAACGTTTAAGTCATTGATATCGGTGACCTTTTCATAACATTGTGTTCCAGAAGGCCGATACAAGGATCAAATAAAGGTTGACTTTGGAATCTCAAAGTCAATAATAAGATATGAACAATGTTTGTTTAGGGTATAAAATACGTACAAAGTCTATTCCAGCCAAGTAAGTGGCGTGCATGAAATAAAATATTAAAACTGGCTTAAAAATAACCTCCACTAATTTTTTTTTTCTCAGTGATCCGCAGAAGTAAAGTCATCGTTCTGGCAAAAACGAAAAAAAAAATATTTGATCTTTTACAGGGAAAAAAAATATTGATTACATATTGCAATGTTTTTCTATCTTTTTATGTTAATTCGACGGTTGTTGATCAACTTACTGATATTTTTCATTAAGCATTAGGTCAATATATGCATAATGTGTATTATGTGTCGGACATTTTTTCGAATTCAATATATCACTTAAAAATAATGCTTATGTGATGTATAAACTATTACAAACATGACATAAACATCCATCTTCTATTAAATCTAACAAAATTACTTGTTTGGCTAGGTGGTCTCAAATATCAAATCATCTTCCTGGAAGAACCGACAATGAAATAAAAAATTATTTCCACACCTACCTGAAAAAAAAATTGCTCAACTCCAAAGGGTCACAAGAAACTACTAAAAGCAACTGCAAAATCAGTCCTACAAAAACCCCAAAGAAAAGGGAAATTCCAGGTGATGACACGTCAGAGACCACAAGAATGTCAACGGTTGACCAAAAACCCACCAAGAGCCAATCATTGCCTAAGCTCATGTTCACCGACTGGCTCTCACTTGAGGGGTTTGCATGTTCAGGCGACGTCGTCGTTTTGGGAAAGGGACCCACGTTGGAGAAACATTTTAACTTTAACCCAAGCTTCCAGGACTATAATTTTACCGACGGTAATTATGATTTTATTTATCACGAGGCCTCATTGGTGGGTGAGTATCAAAATTCTCTGAGTGACGGCGGGTCGGCCGGTGACGACTTGTTCGGTTCAGATTTCAGATTTGAAGGGCAGAGTTCGGGGAGTGACCAATTTGCTGATTTTAGCTCCGGCGACCATATTTGCAATGTAACAATGTACAATGTAATGTACATATGAGAGGCCAGAATTAAAGTCGTTTCCAATTTTATTTCACATGGCATGCCACGTCATTGGAGAATAGCAACGTCGTTTTTCAAATTGTCCGATTGGTCGAAGAAGTCCCGGTTCCTTTATGCATTTTACAAATAATATGCTTCCTCATAAAAATTATTAGATCAACTTTATTTTCTCATTATGTGATTTTGCCAAATTTTACGTGTGATCATATTGATTAAAACACATACATGTGATTTGAACGATTATAAGCATCAGATGTGTTATAAACACACATGATTAAAACCGTACATGTACATCTTGGTTGAAACATCACTGACCAGTTTGATGTGTTTTGAAACACATAGATTATAAGCATCAGATGGCCAAAATATAGAGTACTAAGATGAAGATTTCCCTATTTACAATTGTCTCCGCATGGCTCTATTTATTTTCGAATTTGTTGAACAAGTGAAGGGTATGTTTCTTTAGTATTATTTCGCCACAGACCAGCGACCCATCGTACCACTTTAGTTCTAACGGGCATTGAAGAGACAATTAATTTTGGCTAATAACACAAACTATTTGATGAGTTGACTAATTTAAATTTGCATAAGATAATATTTTAGGAGACAGAAAATAGTTAGACATCATATCCGAGTATCAAACCCAATTATAGGATTAATGGTCGTACAATTATTCATATGTTCCAATCCAGTACATAGTACGTTTCTATCAGTTTAATACTCAACAACATTGACCATTTCACAAATCATAATTCAGCGATCTACCCAAAATTGAATCAAATGATTGTTTGGCTTATCCGGTTGGACATATTTTTTTTAAAAATAAAAACTATATATTATTAACAATTTTAATATTAAAATGTCAAACCATTATACATAATCTGATGTTATTCTAAATTTTGTATTGGATCGTGATTCAGTGGATCATCAAACCACGGGAAGTAGAACGCCATGTAAAGGTTGGTTCCCAGATATGGAAGCCCACCACTGAAAGCCCAAATGACTCTGTTTCGGGTTACCCAAAGGTTGGCTTACGTTTCCTCTATCCACTGATTAGAACCTACCTACTGTGTCCCTTTTTTCCTCTTACTCTCCTTCCATTCTCCAGAAACAAAAAGGAAACGGTTATTTTTTCTCGAAGGAAAAAAAACGCAAAATAAAAGAAGAGGAGGAGGAGGTTCACGAGTATGATGGAGCCTACGCAGAAGGTACAAGAAAAATATTTAATTTTATTAATTTCTTTGGTTTGCTTTAACTAATTTAGGACTACAAGAATAATTGGAGGATGATTTGATTTGATTAGATTAAATTCAGATGAGAGATGACTTTTTTGTTTGGGAAAGTATTTCATTAGTACCCTGTAGTTTTGCCGAACATCACTTTAGTACCCTATAGTAAAGAACTCTTCATTCGAGTCATACCTCACCAATTTTCCATCACTTTGATCCTAAAATTACGATACTGCCCCTCCCTCAATGAGAACCTAACCAAACCCAACTCACCCGACCGAACCACATCTAATTCAACCCAATAGAGCGTAGAAAATAGGATATAACTCAGATTGAGCTAAAATTTTGCAAGAAGTATCTTAAAAATACACCTGATTTCCAAAAAAAATTCAAGAATTTTAGAGGCCCGGAAGTATTTTTTTTATTTTCTGATGCGCTGAAAATTTGTAAAATCGTATAAAATAGAAAATCTGTCCAATTGAGTTGAAACTTGTCCCAAAGATGCATTTTGCTTCCTAAATTTATTAGAGATTCTTAAGGTTTCTTGGGACAAGTTTTAACTCAATTGGTCGCATTTTCTATTTTATACAATTTTATAAATTTTTAGCGCACCAAAAAATAAAAAAAATACATTCGGGTCTCTAAAATTCCTGAAATTATTTTTATAAATCATGTGTATTTTTATAATACTTCTTGCAAAAATTTAGCTCAATCCAAGTTATATCCTATTTTTTATGTTTATGTCCTATTGGGTTGAATTGGATGTGAGTTCGGTCGGATTGAGTTGAGTTTGGTTAGGTTCTGATTGAGGGAGGGGCATTATCATAATTTTGGGACCAAAGTGATAAAAAATTGGTGAGGTATGACCCTAATTAAGAGTTCTTTACCACAAGGTACTAAAGTGATTTTTGGGCATACCACAGAGTACTAAAAAGTTCTTTTCCCTTTTTGTTTTGTTGTTCATCGTTCCAGAAAACGGTAAGTCAGCAATAACATGAATACGAGAAATATTACGAAATTATAGGCAAACAAATATTTATGAAATGTTATATACACACAAACATAAATAAAGCCAGCAAATGGCGTACATGTACTGTATGTAACCTCCCTATAGCAAAAAACAATAAACACAATCAAACAAAAGAATTACATGTTTCAAACCATACAATCAATCTTCGGTAGCTCCGAAGGAACAGAAGACATTAAAAGCATCCGAGAAGCTTCTTGGGTGCAGACCCAGTGGCGCGGTATTTAGCAGCAACCTCCTCTGCCTTGAGCAAGTCTTCTCCGCGTTTGGCTTCGACCATTGCTCTCTTTTCCTCTGCAGCCTTGTGGATCTCCGCCATCTTGTT